>VWYK01022623.1:4619-31361 GCA_013399775.1 Semnornis frantzii | reverse complement strand
AAAAAAAAAAAGGCAGCACTTTAAAGTCAGCTTTTCAGGATTCTGTACATCACAGTGTGTAAATAATCCAGACTGAAGCTGGTAGGACTCCATTGCATTTATCTGCCAAATTATGTGAACTGCTATAAGCATAGCAACTACTATGTTTTACTGTTAAAACACAGTTCCGCAGAATATTTGAAAACTGCTACCAGTTGCTTTAAAAATGAAAACCACAGTGGTTTCACACCTTATGTTGTCCTTGGGTACTGAAAGGATTAAGGGATTTTCAGGACAACAGACTGAAAAAAGAACTTAGTGAAATCCCCAAAACTGCCCCCAAGTGAATGGAATGACTGTGGGTGAGACAAGAATGATGACTCCAAGTACTGACACTGGCAGTCAAGGAAAGAAGAACATGTCAAACTGACTTGAACAAAACTTGGACAAAACATAAGCCCTGATGTCTAAACTCCCAGTTCAGAGCTCTGCTGGAAATGTAAAGAAAGAATAAAAGAATTCTGGACACTTAGACAGGAAAGTAATGCATGCTGCCAGTACAGACATATGTTTAAGCCTTGCTTTTCCATTCAGAAACCACAGTTCTTGTACTCCAGTTGATTAGTAAGTGCTGTCTGGTTTTGCAAAGGGTGTCCTGTGTAGCTGCAAACACTACTAGCTGCATTGTGCCCAAAGGGGCAAGAGTATGAGAACGTTCCAAAACTCTTCTGCACTCCTCTAATGGAGCGGAGGGGTTTGCCAGACAGCGTAACAGCAGTGGCACGCTCCCTCTTGGCATCATTAGACCAGGGATAAACACAACCTCTCTATGTAAATACCAAGCACGAACTGCACACCTGTTTGCTAGGGTGCTCCAAATCCTTTCCCTTATCTGTAACTGAAGATAATCTTCATGATCTTGGTGCCCTCTTGTTCCACTACAGATTAGCTCACCCACAAGTCTTGCAGTCAGACTGCATCTCCGGTTCTCACAAACCTACGTAGCTCTGCCTTGCCACTGTGGTTCCTCACTGTCCTCATTCTGCAAACCCTTTCAAAGACCGTTTGTGAGTAATTTTTGTTCTGCTTGAGCAAATCCCATTGGACCACCTTTGCCTCCTGGAGAGCAAAAGGAATGAGGGAGTGAGGACTTGTTCTTCCCATTTCCTAAGGGCTTCTTGTCAATGCAACAGTCCACTCAGACCGAGGTAACAACCATCTGCAGTGTGACTGTTGGGGACAATATAATTTGTATCAAGTGGCAGATTCTGCAGACAAAGATGGTGTCCAATATGTAATGTATCTTAAATAACAGTTTAAGCAGACTTTGTATGCTGGACAGCTTCCCAAACAACCTTAGAAGTATCTTGAAGGTGGTTGTGTCTTACTACAACAGTGACAGCAGAGATGACAGCACTGATGAACTTCAGAGGAAAAAGGGACCTGCCATTCTTGTCTAAAGGCAGGCAGATGACAATCAAATAAATCCAATTTTCCAAACTGTGTGGTTCAGTTCACTTTATCTACTTGTTGTGTTGTTTTGTTTGGCTTACACTCTTCATTATGATGTAAGAGGGGAATAGAAGAGAAAAAAAAAAACCCAACCAAAATAGGATAGTAAGGTATTATTTGCAACTCAAATATTCTAAATACACTCAGAAAACTTGAAGATACCAACTCTAGAGGGGTATGTGGTAATCAAGAAGAGAGATAACTAGGGTTTGGAAGTCGGAGAGACAAGGATGTGGGATAGAACTGCACCCAGGCTAACAATATAGTTGAAAACAAGGACCAGAAAAGGAAGCAGAGAAGCTACTCGAGTAGTACACTGTGTAAGGAAAGCAATAGCCATCCTTGAGGGCAAACAATTCTCTCATCTTGTTCCACACTTATTGTCTGTTTTCGAAATTTTGATTTAGAAAATTTAGCTTGCATTAGAAATGCACTGAGATGTAATTGCTGATAATAAGAAAGAAGGAAAGAATTCAGGGAGCAGAGAAACCTTCCCATTTTCAAGCATTCCCTAGAATATTTTGGCACGTATGTAATTGATTCAATAGATTTGCACTGCTTTTTATCTCCTTACTCACAAAAAGATAATTTGGAAGCAAGAACCTGGAATTCACAATGTGGCTTGGCATGTTTTCTGCTTGGTTTATAGCCATCTATAAAATGCCAAAGATCACTCTGAAACGTTAGCAGAAAACAGTGACTAGAACAATTTTCTTAATTATGCTTTTAAAAGCTCTTGAAAGAAAAAAAAAACACTTGCCTTCACAGGGACTTAACATTAAAGTTCTGGATTAATTTTAAAGTACACAGGAATGCAGATGAAGCGAGAACAGCACTTGATCGAAACACAGGAAAAAAAGGTTTTTAAGAGGTTATCCTGAAATCCTGCTGTGCTCTCTGATCTTATAATATGTAATTAGGAAGCATTCTTCCCCACCTCCCACGTAGCCCTATTAGAGATTTGAGCTTTCAGTCATAAAGATAAGGAAACTGGGATGAACAAATTAACTACAGCAATTCATTTCAGAATATAGAGTTAATTCCAGTAAACCTTCTCCACCAGCAAAGTGCTGTGTCTCTCCTCTTAGATTAATAGCAGAGGGTTCACATACGCCAAGTATGGTTCTGGCTCCTGCTGTACTCCTTATTTATCAACACACTATAGTTCAGCAGGGGCTTTGGTAAGGATGATACAGAAAATATGATCAGCTCTGTTCTTAATATAAACTTTCTTGGTCAGTCTGTGCTCACTGCACATAGAAACCTCAAAAAAGAAGCTTTAATGATACCTGCATGTCCCTTTTCCTGGAGAGCAAGGGAAAAAAGAAAGAAAGAATTGTTTATTCAGAAACTTTTAAAGTGTATTTAATTCTGTATAATTTAAAATAAATAACTTATTTAGATTTGAATTTAACGTTCAAAATTACATTAAAAGTAATGCCTGAGCCAGCTACTCAGCAACTGGCATAAAAGCAAACCATGCACACCAGAAATTACTAAAATTGGCTCAGACTGTACACAGAGAGCAATCAGAATTGCCAGACACAGTCTGACATTATGGTTTTATCAGGGAGGGCAATCGTATCTCCTTACATTTGAAATAGCAGCCCCTTAATCACTTTTGCCTAAACATTAGAGGTGCATTTCACATTACAACAGTTCATTTTGCTATGTGTAGAGTACAGTTTTTCAGACTGCATTCCTCGTTTCTCTGTAGCCTCTACATATTTATACCACGCAAAACTCCTCAGTTTCTTTGGGCAAAATACACACAACAGGGGAAAAAAAAAAAGAAAGGAATCATCTACAGGAAGCAAAGATGCAGCACTCACTTAAAAAAAGACTATTTTCCATCTTGTGTCAAGGGTTAGCTTAGATTTAAGATGGGAAACAGTAGAATGATTATATAAGATCTCCAAATGTTGTCAAGTCTCTCTTCAAGGCAGTTGTTCAGTGTTTTGATTAGAGATTTGCACTATTGTGCCAGAAGAGAATATTTGATCAATGGTATTTCTTAATAATATTGTATTTAAATTCATTAGAAAGAAAAAAAAAAAAAAAAAAAAAAAGGTTAACATCCTAAAAAGGGTATTTCCAGAACCAGATAAAAGTGCAGTTTTCTGCTCTTTTAGAACATGTGACTTGCAGGGATTACACACATATCAGAATTAAAACACTTCCCCACCCAAACCAGCTAGTTTTAAGAAAACTTCAAGGTGTCAAGACAAGGCAGTTTTCTTGAGTCTGTTCTCTGCATGCCTGGATGTTTTAAAAATCTGATGGACACACACTAGTGATTTGTTCAGTTATCACTGCTGTTTGAACAGAAATGTTTTTGAGGCTGCTATGCTACAAACCAAATCTTGCAACATCACAGAAATTGACTTATTTCAGCCTTCCAGATATAAAATCCAACCAAAAGGTTCAACGTCATTACTCAACTTCTTTCAAATTGGAACTTTTTTTGTAAATGACTTACTGCATGCTCAACATTCTTGCAGCCAATAAGAAAACCCACAAAATGTCTAAAGCCTATAAACCAATCAAAGCAGTCTTTGACAATATCTCTTACTCATTCTCCATTTATTCAATGTCTTAAGAAGGTTTTAAACAGTCTCTGAGGTAGCATCCAAGTGCTTCTGCTAGAAAGAAAACCTCTAACCCTCCAAGCTTTGAAGGTTTTGGTCTGAGTGGTCTGATCTACCTCTCCAATTCATACATCTTGCAACAGAACAAGATGGATTAACCAGAAAATTTACAACAGGACATTATACAGCTGACTCCAAACAGTGTCTGAGGGGCATCAGCCTGTTAAATCCAGGGTGCAGTAATTTCAGTCAGCTGGCAGAGAAATGCAGTAGGGACTCGGCATTAAATTAGTGTGCTAGAGCAGAACACTGGGTGAACGAGGCTGGTTTGCGCTGCTTTCACCTGCACAGAGTCTTCCGTACATACAAAGACCTTTACCTTCTTGTCCATGATACCAAGTACCCTGAACTCCGTTGGGTACAACATCTTCCTTCATCAAAAAGACTGCAGCCTGATTAAAGCCAGGAGCAGAATTCCAGACAAAGAATCTCAGCCCATCTGCAGAGATAGGAACTCTTACATTAGACAGGGAGTCTTCTAGGTCCTCCTGCTACCTTCAAACTACAAAGTGGGTAGGAAAGCAACTACGGTCAGGTTGCCCTGACTTGAGACTGGTACAGCAGAATTAGGCAGGACTGTTAAAGCTTCCACAGGTGGGAGATAGGGACTAGATAAAGATTGTACAAAGTCATAATCATAAGAGACAGGACTAATCAAGTGAGAAAAGCAGAAAACCTGATGGCAGAATTGACCGGTCAGGTTTACAAAGGCTGAATGTTATTTGACAGAAAGGAAGAGAACACAGTAAGAAGGAATGGACTAATGTTCTAATGTTCAATTCTGATATAAAATTTTAAAAAGAAAAAAAAAAGGTAAAAGTTAGGGTTACTGATTTGACAGAACTGTACGGTATAGCTACCCCACAGGAATAGTCCAGACATTGATGCGTGAAGAACAGCAGAAAACAGGACTTTCCTCCAGCCTTTCAAAAATAAATTCATAAACTCAGCTAAGCAAGAAGATCCTTAAGAAGTTAGGATTGCCAGTGACA
The DNA here is from genome assembly GCA_013399775.1 of Semnornis frantzii. Lineage (NCBI taxonomy): Eukaryota > Metazoa > Chordata > Aves > Piciformes > Ramphastidae > Semnornis > Semnornis frantzii. Next base: position 26,230 of record VWYK01022623.1, on the reverse strand, counting down.
CTATATCCAATAAAAAACTGTTTTTAGTTTCCTCAATTTGCTGGGGCTTACATACATCAGAAAAGGGGCTGCCAAAATCAGCAGCCTGTATGGCAGATAGCATCACCTACTTGTTTTGACTATGTCACCGTGTAAACAGGGAAACATAACACTGAGGGCAGAAACAATATCTGCTTATTGTTTCTGAGGGCAGAAACAATAAGCAGATGAGAGTACACAACTCCCACTGCTAGTTTTGTGTTCTGGAGGTGGAAGGACCTGGATTCGAAACTTCTGGTGACACTTCCCAAGTTTGGGAGAGGGAATAGAGTTTAAATTCATCACCTTAATGCTTAGTGTCTGGGACTTGGGGATGTTAGGAATGATCATCTTGGAACAAGAGAGAGTTAGACCTAATTTTTTTACACCACTTCTTAGAGGTTGACAGAAGAAGAGGTATCCAGTATCATGCATATACTTCTTCTCTACTCTATAAAGAGTATTTGTTCACACTACTCAATTACAACAGTTGTTGCTTCAACTGTTACTAACACTTCTGTCACTGTGTATTTCCATAAACTGCTCTGCTTAACTGAACCTGGTGAATCTAACACAGCAGCATTAGTACCCATGGAAAGGATACAGGGGAAGAAGTTGAAATATTTTGTCTTGTAAAATTATTAACCCATGGAAATGCATTTCTGTTCTGGGCACGCTCGATCAGCTGCAGAAATGTTGGTATTGAAACTAAACATGCACAAACCAACACCAGGGATAGATTTTCAGACAGTGTGCTGGGGAACAGGTTAGTGCTGTCCTTGTTAAAGGAGGCAGAAAGCTTTGGGGATGCTCCCTCTCGGCAGCAGGGCAGCAGCTATGTAACAGAAGCAGGTTTCTGAAGCATCTTAACAACTCTCACTGGTGACTTGTTACATCTCACCACTGGTCCCTGCAGGTCCTGTACCCTGACAGGCAGAATGAAAAGATTCTCTAACGGGGCCACTGGCTGTCAGAAGCCAGCAGCTGGCCTGCCAGGGCCTGGCCACTGCAGAGGCCAGCTGACAGCCTGGGTGTTGCTGGCCATGCTGCGAAACCTGCCGCCCAGCTGCTGTGTGGTCACCTCCATCTGGAGATCTCCAGCCAGACAAATCTCCGGGCCTGTCAGATCTCTTCAGCAAGCCTTGTTATGCAAATTCAATTACTCAAGTGTGCCCTATTACTGCTGGCTAACTGCTCCTGGAACCAATCTCACACTGACAGTCAGCTAAGGTTTTTACCCACCAAAAGTACCTCATTTATTCTTGCTCAACTATTCCCTTGTATCATTAAGGCAGAACAGATAGAGTCCATAGTGCTGTAACCTCTTTGCAATGGGCTCCTGTTCCTTGAAAAGAGCTTAGAGAGGAATTAATTTTGAAGCATGCAGCATCTAATCAAGCGTGTGCTAAAGCCGCACTACCTACACCGCTACTAACAGAAACTGTGGAACTCTGGCAGAGTTCTGCCTCCTCTGGCGATTATTTTAAAGTGCAAACCAAGAAGCAGGAAGCAGAAGATCCAGGAAAGCAGCGTGCATGAGGAAGGCTGCTCTAAGGTTTGGTTACAGGTAATGAAAAGAAGATTTCCCATGTTGTCTGGCGCTCCGGTGTGCAGACTCGTCTGCAAGACTGCGGCATCAAGCACTCCTACTTCTCTCACAGACTTATTTACTCAATTCGGTTTAGTGCAGTCTGAGCTGTTAGCAGCTTTCCTTGACACAGAGACAGAGCAGACTGCTTAGGGAATCCATTACAGAAACGCGACAGCGCACATAGCAGAGGAGTTTGATGGAGACAGAGTCGGCACCAGGCTGCTGACCCGCGCAGCATGCACAGGTCTCTGCTCAGAACAGTGTGAAAGTGCACACCTCCATTCTGCAGAGCTGTTCAAAAGCTAATATAGGGAACATCAGCAAACTAAAGGTTGCAGGCAGAACAAACTAGTGTTAAGTGTCCCTGCCCAGTGTACATGAGGCCAACTTCAAAACATTTGTGCTCTTCAAACTACCACCAAAGCCAAAGAAGCATTGTTAGCACAGCAGAAGTATGCCAAGGCAAAGCAAGCAACCGCTGTGTGCGAGGTCACGGCGCAGTTACACTGCTACATCAGCGTGTTGGGCATTTCAAAACCACTTCAGGCCTTAAGGAGGTGATAACCAACCAAGCCAAGTGTCTAACCCAGCTCTCTTTCCCTTCACAGGAAGGGACTTGGGCTTCCTAAATGCTGGTTCATATTTTCAACTTCTTTCTCTTTGGTAAAGAGAAAAAGGTGGTGGGGAGATTCACTTCGAAAACTGCTTTATCCTGAAAGGCTTCTGTCTTTAAAATTGGCTGCTAAATAAATTTAAAAAAAAACAAAAAAACCCAGTGTTGGAAGACCGTGGGGAAAAATATTAAGATGCAATTGTAAAACTATGAGTTAGGACCCTGAGCTGTTACGAGGGAAGCTATGAGTCAAGCTTTGGGAGAAGCTGGAAAATGGCAAAGCACACTGTGTTGGCAGAACACTTGGCATGAGGGAGAGAGATGGGGAGACATATTTGAGAGGCATTGCTGTGTTAAGTCTTGTCAGTGGAAGATGTGATGCAAACAGAGACGGGAAATCATGAAAAGGATTCCAGGAACACATTTAGAGCAGACTCTAGGTAAAAGACAGCAAGAGAGAGACAAGGGATGAGAGGCCAAGTAGGAATTAAAATACACAGCGTGCCAAGGCCTAAGACAGCTGGGTCATGGACCACGGTCATGGCAGTAGGATGGGAAGATTTTCCAATCTAGGTGAAACACCTCCAATGTTTAGAACATACTCAGTTTCTTGCAAAAGAGAAACAAATGTCAAGTATAATGGGACTGGAGAGTGAAAGTGAGAAGGGCTACTAATGGAGAGACACACAGATGAACAAAGTTGTACAGGAGCAAAATCCTCCTAGGGCTGTAAAATGATGGGAGAGAGAAGAAAGATGTTTTTGCAAAACAGAGCAGGTGATAAAAAAAACAAGACACATCTGCAAGTGTACCAGAAAATACATGTCTGTAACAGCTTTGTTCTGAAGTCAGACAGGAAATGTGACTGAAACAGCCTCATGCTTATCCTTCAATTTTGACAAAGGTACCCAAATTTAATTAAGCAAGATAACTTAAGCAGAAATTTACGAGCACTGAAGGATCCTAACAAAGGGTGTAAACAACCCCAAAGAAACCAGAAAAACTACCATTCCCAGAGAAAATGAGGTTTTGTTCAACTGGGCAGAGGTAGATGGGAAAAAGAGCAAAAGAAAACTATAATGGAAACATACACTGTTGGCACATCTGGTTTTGATTTAGGAGCGCTGCTTTTGAAGGAGCTTTAAGAGCCTTAATCCTAATGAAGCCAAAGATATTCCTCTGAAAAGCAACTGAGGGGTGTGTATGGAAGTCACATTCCTCTCCTCCTCTCTTCAAGGAGGTGGCATGAAAAAACATTTTTAAAGAAAATGGGAGTCTAGGAAGGTCTGTCAGAATACCAAACTTAAATTAGTTTCATTCTAATTTCTATCCACAGGAGTCACAGTTCAGAGATAAATCAGCATGCAGGGAAAATTCTGTTTCATTGAAGAGATCCAGAATAACACCTCCCAGACAAACCATACAGACAGCTCTGACAACACCACCCTTAGGCGGTCAGTGTCTGACAAAATCAAGTCAGGTTTGCTACAGAAATGTAGCAGTAATTCAAATATTCTTGTCAGACTCAGGTTCTTCCTCTCCATTTATGTGATACTAAAATTATTTATTACAAATCAATATACACGGACAGACACCCCAAAGATACATTTTCTCCACTTTATTAGATTATCAAATGTTAGCTAACTTGGTCACCTGAGAAATACCCTCAAGATGACAGGATTCCACCACTTGGTATTATCCGGTACTGACCCAGTAGTTGTTGTAGTTATAAGTCAGCCATTAATTCTCTGTCTGTATCCCTCAGTGACAGAACTCACAGCCAACCTCTGAACAGTCTGTTTCTTGCTAAGAAATGGACAGAAGTATTTCCCAGGAAGGAAATGAATGCAAGCAGACGTTGGAGAAATAGCACCTTTTGTTTGCTCTTTTATCCCAAGCTCTTGTTCCCTGCCAGAAGAGGAGGTGCACCACACAGGTAGTTCCAGATTAACTGGTAAAAAGCACTCAGGTTTTCCTCCGAAAATGCCAAACGAATCAGCAAGTCTGTTCAGGCAGTTCTCCTGGCCAGTTGTATTTCTGTGTTACACAGGATTCTGCACTGATGGTTCATATAAAGCTTCAGCTTTAGAGCTCACCTCGCTCACGGCTGTCACTAAAGCTGGTTGAACAGTTAAGCCTCCCTTACATACATAGTCAAAAAATCCAGAGTCAAGAAGAGTTGAGATTTCTTTTTTGCCTTTGTGCTCTGAAGGGTTGAAATCCTACATGAGAATAACATGAAATTTATTTAATCTTAACCTTTATCATTTGCTATATGTTTGATGCAGGGAAATACAAAAAAAAGTATATGCTGCCTGGATTTTTGTTTCAAGCCTGTTTACTGAAGCTGGGATTGTTCTTGGTAGATGTATGTACTGATTTAATTCTTTCATTTAGTCCTAACAAGCTGCTGTCTTAAATAGTAACTTATGTCAGTGCATTCATGTGCTGGTTTGAGGCTAATTGGAATATTTTAATGAAAAAAATTAGATGATAGGCTGTGAAAAGCAAACAGTGGTGATGTCTGGTTCACTCACAGGCTTAGTGAGATGTATACAAACAAGGACACAAACACAGATAACACAGAGTCTCTCTCTGGGAGCTGCTGTGCCTGTTGGCTTTCTGCTGTGTAACCCAATTCATCACTCTGCTTCTAACTGCCCTTGCCCATCCTCCAAACTCACCTTGCACGTGAGGCAGACCCTGGGTAAGGTAGAGGGGTGTGAAGAAGGTGGAAGGTGGTTGGGAGCCCCTCCCGGGGACTCTGATGTCTGGGAGGGGAATTGTGTTTCTGTATTACCTTTAACTTGGATATTTCTATTCCTGTCTATTGTGTATATCTCTGCCTGTACATTGTGCTGAGCTGTAAACAGAGCTTCAGTCCTGAACTTACAGCTGGCTGAGTCTAGTCTGGGGGATTTCATAGAGTGGGGGGGGGCAGGGAACTCCCAAACCAGCACAATTTGTTTCACAGATTGATTAATAATGCACCGTATTAGGGGGAAAAAAAAAACACAAACCACCAAAAAACAAACACCCAAACGAAAAATAAAGGCACAACAACACCTCCCCCTCAACACTGCTAAGTTTTAGTTTGCTGCCTTAGAATTTGGCTGAATGCACCTTTATGGTCCTACCTTGAGAAAAATCAAACATGGATGGGCTCTTTACTCCCTGCACTGTGCCAGTGTATTCTTTCACCACTACCCGTGTTTGGAGATGTAATTTTAAAGGAAACTTGCCATTTTCATTCTTTTCCTGTGTTTCAAATTCCATTTCAACAGCCTGAAAGTCTCTCTGCTTCACGTGCACCCTTGTGAAAGTAGTACGACCAGAATATGCTGTGCAAAGCTGTGTGGCACATCACTCATTTGATTTACATTTCAGGTTTTTTCTTTTTCAGACCTGCTTCTCATATACTTTAACATTTATTTGTTTTGTATGCTGATCCATATCAAACAGAAGCTCTCACTAATTAACTTATAAGGACATACAGCTTAAAAAAGAAAGTGTCTAAAGTGCATTCAGCTAAGTCAAAAGCAGTCAGTACTGAGCAGTTATGCAATTGGTTCTTAGAATCATCTTGTAGTTATTGACACTGAACTGCATTTGACTCCATGCTGCTTATCATGTCCTTAATTTGCTGCCTTACTATTTAATTGAATGTGGGGTTTTTGTCATTTTATTTCCCCATAACCCTATATATCTTGTTTTTTTAATACTCTCAAGTAGAGTCCAACCATCAAGACCTCTGATGCAGGCTGGAAAGGACCTCCAAGATCACCAAGTCCAGCCATGCTGCTCCACCAAGTCTGTCACCACAGCATGTCCCAAAGCACCAGACCTGTATGGCTTTTAAACTCCTCCAGGGCTGGCAATTCAGACACATCCCCGGGCAGCCCACTCCAGTGCCTGACAACTCTTTCAGTGAATTTTTTTTCCTACAATATAGTTGTATTTTTCCTGTTATGAAAGCAGAGACAGTCTCAGGGAGACTACAGAAGTAAATCCCTCATTAGATCAGAATCAACTGATTAGGGCCACTGCCACTGATTAAAGGGGTTAAAAAGAGCACCTTCTACACCTAGCAAGAGCTTCCACTCATCCGGGCTACTAGAAAAAGTTTTGTCCTCTGCTTTTGCAGTGATTCATTCTGGCTACCCCAGCCTGTTGCATTCAGTCACTTGCTGATGGCAGCCAAGGTTTTTCCTGGGCTCACTGAAATGCTGTTGATACTTAAGACTTTACACTAGAGGTGGATTCTGCATGGTGCAGGGATCCTTCAGGGAGCAACCTTTGAGTAGCTGCTGTGCCACTCCCACATTCCAAGATGCTTCTCAGAGCCTGTTCTCATAAGGAAATTAAGAGTAGCCTTGGCATACACACAAACATTACAAAAAGACATCAGATGAGCCCAGGAGAGAATGTAAGTGCGGACCTGAATGCAGTTCTTTCAGTATTTAAAGTGACGCAAAAGCCTGGGTTATCCACTTTTACAAAATTCTATCCATTTTCATCAAAACATAAGCCAAAGGAAGAAGATAACAAAGTAGGAACACTCACGCTCCTTGCCTCACCTCACCGTGAGCAGAGTGCTGCTTTCTGTGCAAATCATTCCTTTATGTGTGTGAGATTAATAATGGAGTCTGTAAGGTCATTCTCCAGCAGTTTCCAAATTCTCTGAAACCCAAAGTGGCCAAGTCAGAAATACAATCAAGACAGAAACAGAAGGGTGTCTATGACAAGCGTTCACCTTGTAGAGACACTATGACAAGTAATTTATTCCAAAACAGATGGGTGCTGTTATTTCCATAAAGCAAGCTTCCATCCAGCTCACACTAAGCCCCACACAGAGGCAAATGCAAGATTTTAGCACATGCGATCCAAGCAAAAGAACAAACACTTCCTGGCATTTCACAGAGCGTGCCAAAAGATGAGCTGCAGACTTGATACTTTGGAAAGCAAAATCATAACCACAGATAGGGGCAAGGATGTGGCCTAAAAGGGACACCTGTAAAGAGGTGGCAACTGACAAAAACTATTTAGACAGTACAATTCAGAAAACAAAACCAAATGTCCCCCTCCAAAAGAGACAGAAATCTCTGACACACAAAAGACCTGGGACTTGCCCTCTCCTTTATGACTAGGTAAACATCCAGAGAAAATTTTTTCCCCTCGCATTTTTCTTCACAAAATTTGACATTTACATTTCCCTTCCATTCACCTGCATAAAAAGAACATTAATAAATGTACACAGCTATAAGAACCTTTCCTACAATTACATTTCTGCACACTGTTCTGTGCATACGGACTGTATGACAATAAGTAATATTTAATTAAAAAAAATCTAATGATGCGGATCTGCCTGATGAAATTCTGAACTTTATGCATGTTTGTCTCCAACTTTTATCTGTTTAATTTTGACATGACAATAGTGCACCACTTCTGCAGCTTTATTACATCATACAAGGATGTCTGGACAAGCCATACACAAGCTTACTCTGTACACAGACTTTTCATCTCTTTCGGCTCTGCCCTTCAGTTTTAAGACTGGGTAATAAAACTCCACAACCACACTGAATTATTTTCCAATTTCTCATCTTGTGGCAGTGTCACCAGATCTCTGTTCTGAGCATGCCTTCAGCACAATCTACAGTTGATAGGCAAAAGAGCCCACAATAGAAACAAGTCTCAAACTCAAAACGTACAAGCAAAGCAACATAAACTTCCTACTCCTTTTTACAGCTAACTCAAATATTTACATAGTACAACATAACCTGACATGTGACTACAGCTTCAGATGTTATCAATAATGCAATTAACCCCAAACAAATCTAGATTCTTTCTGAAAGGAATTAACCTGAGAAAACAGTAATTCTGATCAAGGCATAAAGCTCAGAAGCAGCCACACAGAGAGCCATGGGAGCATTCAAGGGAGAAAGGAGCACGATTACACCTGGACGCAGAAGGGCAAATGCTGTGCCACCCAGTTGTGAGGCTGATGCAAGTGATAAATACATCTGCTGAACCTCAGTCCTGTTCCCTGGAATAACAATTCCTTCAAATAGAGTCTTGCAGGTCTCCTGTGAAAAAGATGTTTCTGCTAAAGCAATCTAAGAAATGTGGATTTAGCATTTATTTTTGTTGTTTGAATAAAGCCTACAGGCCACACTCTCCTCCACAAGATTGCTTCAGTCAAAGAGGCTGTTATCTGTCCTGAAGTAGGAAGACTTAAGTGAGGCCACTAAGGGTATGCCTCCCAGTCCTGACAAGCCATATCCTCTATGGCAAAGGAAACTCATAGTTCCTCCTTTGCTCCCAGGACCTAATATGCTACAAGTCACAAAACCTGTGAGCAAGGAGACAAATGGGAAAAAAAATATATACAATATCAGGAATAAAAGAAGATGGCAGAGTACAGAGATGCCTTGAAACAGGTTTTCAAATAGGAGACAGGAAGGAGGAAAATGCAGAGAGTGAGACTCAGTGTGATGGTTTGGGAGTTACCTGCCCTCCACTCTTATGAATTCACCCAGACTAGACTCAGCAGGCTGGAAGTTAAGGGCTGAAGCTCTATTTACAGCTTAGCACAACTTACAAGCAGAGATATACACAATAGACATGAATGGTTACAGAAATATACAAGTGAAAGGTAATACAGAAACACAAAATCTCCCCCTAAACAACCAGACTGCCAGGAGGCTCCTGACCCACACCTCCTCCCCCTTCCCTCCCTTCAGCAATAAGCAGATTAATCCCTGTGCATCTCACCTGATAGATCTGGAGAGATCTGAGGGGAGATGGCAAAAAAAAAGATGATGAGGAGGTTAGGGAAAAAAAGGGTTAGGTGGGATTAGAGTTAAGGCAAAAGCCACCACAGACCACCAGGGAGGAGGAGTAGTGAAAACTGAGCAGTGTGTGAGCAGTGTCTGATCTATGCTGTGACTCAGCAGCAGAATGAGTGATATAGGTTACTGTGGTTTTTTTTTTCTTTCCTCTCACAGCTAAGGAGTTAATTTCTCTCAGTAAAATATTCCAGTTAGCCTCAAACCAGCACACTCAGGAGGGCCAAGAGAGATTTATGTTACAGGAAGTTTTACTTGCATGGGAGAAGCACTTTCCCTTGAAACTGTGCACTGGAAGAAGTCAAGATGCTGCCATGTGGTCACCTGGTCAAGGCAAGGAAGAGTGGGCCAGCTGCCATTAAAGAGGTCAAGAGACAAGTACAATTAAAGCATCAAAGTGATGGCTGTATCATTGGTAAGATAACCCAGTAGGGTAAGTGCTCCCATGTATCATTTAAAAAATAAATTAAAATCCAACTTTCATCAACTACTCAAAGCTAGCTCCTGAGATAAAATTATTCCTCTTTTTCATCCACTCCTAGAAGAAGATAAATGTCAAAGATCCTGTATCAATAGTTTACTTGCCTTCTGGCAGGTCTCCAGGACAGCATGCTTGCTTTATATGGCCACCTAGTATCTTCTAACAGTTGAAAAGGTCTTCAGCAGAAGTTCTCTTGCATTTCCACACCATACTGGTAGGACTGGTAAGGACACTTCTTTTCAGTATCATGCACAACAAAGTGAAAAGCATTACAGAATAACAGAGATTCATCTCATTACACTTGATGCCAGACAACAGAAAAAAACAACAACCAACCTACCTGAAATGCAGCAAAGTAAATTTCTAGGGAGAGATAACAGAGCATATTTCTTAATATCCTCAGTATCCCTCAACATATGTAAAAAAGTGGTCACAGTGCCATAAATTCAGTATGTGGGAAGTGTTTGTACTAATTACTGGTACAGAACCTTGACATTATACACTGCAAAAAAACAAGCACCAACTAGACTAGCTCTTTGACAGCAAAGAGATAATTATTAGGATTCCACTCTTAAGGAATTCCCAGGACTTATTAATGCTAGCACACAAAAAAACCCTGATCAAAGAACAGAAGCTTTTTTTTTTTTTTCCACTGTGATAAAATAACCCATCTCTAAGAAAAGATTACACATGGTCAGGCAATAGGAGACCCACTTAACAACCACTTTGTCGTGGGGTTGCTGTAGATGCCCTCATGATATAATAATTTTTCATTTTCACAGAAGCATCCAAGGTGATTGACTAGATATGTCAACAGTTTCATAAAGGCAGCAAAATCAGAAAAAGTACTAAATACTGCCTGTGTCTGTCCAGGGAAAAACAAGCCACCAAATCTGTGATGAATCCAAGCAGTGAAAAAAATCACATGGTCAAAGAAATTACAGGATCATGTATCAACTTGCCTAAATTCTGGATTCAAAACACAACCTGACATGCACAGCCGGTTTTCAGAACTACTTAGGTAGTGAGAAACTTGAGCCCAGCTGCATGTGTCTTTGGACTACTGGCACTGCTTAATTCTGACTCTCTGTGCTACAAGTAAATTCCAAGGATGTCTGAAGTATAGCATTCATGACACAAAGCATAGAACTTTCAGATCTGTCACACCTCAAAAATGTCAGAACTACCTTAAAAGTTTCTCTACCACGAGTTTTCACTCATCCACATGCTACTTCTCTGCTAGGGAGAAGAGGAAACAGACATTTCTTGCCATCCATATCCAATCTCTGCACACTGGCTACAAAACCCACTTCCTGCTAGAGGAGTTTGGCACTGAACCTGCTTAACCAGACAAAGGTGCACTCTGCCCCAATACTCATTACAGCATTTTCTACTCAGGTATTTCTCTTCAGCCCAGCTGTCTAGGAGAGCTGCATGTTCAGAGGCTACATGAAAGAAGCCCTAGGTCAAGTGAAGCAGCCCCTTCAGCATGCTTTTAGAGAAGCCTTCTCCCACTGTCAGGCTCCCCTTGCTACCTAAGAGGTTTTAGGAAAAGCTTTCAGGTTAAGCTTTTTAGGAAAATCTTTCTCCTCACCATGTGACCTCCTGCTTTTAGAGAATGCTCTTCCTCCAAAACAGCCTCTAGTGTCTTACTTGCCTGCCCAGTTTTACTGGCAAGCACATCTCCTTCAGCCCTCTCTTTTTTCCCCACTATACACATCAGTGCTCTCACTCCTTCAAAGGGGCTGGTCAGTAGAGGAGAACCACATTGTTCAGCAGGTCATTGCCATTCAGCACCTACAGCTCTCACTGCTGCCTTCTGGCTGCTCACCATGCATAGCCCTGGATCGAGTACTGATTACTCCTGCTGTTGGATACTTTTACTGTTCCTCTCCTGGGCTTCAAAGCACACAGGTTATTCTCACAGCACCAGACACAAGTGTGTCGCTCAGTTACTACACACAGATACACACATTCTCCATGCAGGTTACTCAGCTTGAAAACCCTAAGTTTGTAAAGAACTGAATATCAAAACCTAATTCTACGGCAAACTGTAGTTCACCTAACGGAAGAGATACAACTTATACTACACTCTGGTATTTTTGCTTCGGACCCATCAAGACTCTAAATAATTTCTTACAGTCTAGCAGTGTGGATAATTCCTGTTGTAAGTAAGAATAAACTGATTTTTATCCAAAATGTTATGCAAACGGACACTATTAAAGAAGACAAAGTGTTGATACTATGTTTAGAATGCAAGCACACTTACCCAGCAATGTGTGGAACTGACAAAGAACAGTTGTTCACAAAAAATGGTCATTTTTTCCCCAGTTGTCTAATCCTATTCATCTGAGTTTCCTCTAATACTGTATACTATATATAATATGTTATTTACATGTAATTTCAAAGTTCTGTCTTGTGAGGCACTGCAGTGTTACAACTTTTAACCACTGAAAAAAAGAGCAGTGTGATCTGCTCTAGGTGATGCTGCTCTGGCAGGGGGGCTGGACCAGTCTATGATCCTATTCTAAATGATTTTACATAAATACAAAATCTGAGATAAGATAATTAAGTTAGAAACTGAAAATCTATCGCTTCTCCTTTCTGCATTTTTTTTTTTGTAATAACACAAAAAATACGTCACTAGATAATCATGAATGCAACAGAAATAATTCAGCAAGAAGGTGTATGCTACTACAATTACTGTCATTTTATGGCCTCAATACATATTTGTGCGAAAGGCTGAACGCAGTAAACATATCAAAGAATATCTTATTACCCAATAATGCACACAGTCAGCTACCTCACTGGCATTATAAAATGGTTATTTTAGGTTCATGTTGTTATAAGGAAATTTTACACTTTCTGTTGCTCATTTTATTGGGTCATTTCTGATACATAATGTAGGGCACTGTAAGATAAAAGAACATGGATATAACTTGCACATGCACACTACTTACCATGGTCTATCTACTACCACCTGAAAAGTATGTAGTCCATAGGTGACAACTTTAAGGAGTTTATGTACACTATCACTTGCTTGAAATATTATTTCTAAAGTTATGTAAAAAGTCAAACTAGGAATAAGCAATGATGTACCTGAGATTAAATGTCCTTCTGTAACAGGTGTTTTGAGGAAACAAACCAAACAATCCTGACGTATCGGTATCAGCCACACTACCAGGGACGGACATCGAGGCATGCTCTTCCAGGATGTGTGTCACTCCTCCACGACAGGAAGCCCCTTGCCTGTTGCTCTAGTCAGTGGTTTTTTTTTTGTGGGGTGCATTTATTTTGGATTGGGGTTTTATTTTGGGGGGGTTGGGGGGGGGGGGTCTTGGTTGGTTGTTTGGTTTTTGGGTTTTTTTCAGGTTTTTTTTTATTTTCAAGAGAGTGATAATCTGAAACAGACAATCAAACACTCATATAAAAGATGTTCTCTGAAGACCATAAAATAATTAGGACTTTATATGTCAGTTAATCCCAAATAGTTTTCACTTCGATAGCTGTGTTTCCCTCACTGCTCAGCGCTGCAATCCACAGCTTCAGGAACAGCCCAGCCTCCACCTTGCCTTGCCCACACCTTTACTTACTAGAGCTACCTGGTGTCTTGGGAGGGGGAAGTTCTGCAGTCACACCACACTTTAGCCAGGCAGGCATGGCCCTGAGCAAAGGTACAGGAACACGTAACTGCAGGAGACAGACTTTTGATAGGAGTACCAGGACTGACCTTTGGAAGGTTGCCACACTTCCAGAAGACACCTTCCTACCTGTTCTCAGGTCTGCTCTGCTGTTCAGCATTGGCCTCCTGTGCCTTCTGCTGCCAAACCACAGTCTGCAAACTTCGGTTCTGAAACTTGCTGGAGCTTCTACGCTTTTGACTTTATCATCTCTTTACTTACCTATTTTACACCCAATTTAACAATCATAGAAAAAGCTCCTGAGCATCTACTTTAAAAGCCTGAGAATGCTTTCTACAGAAGTAGCTTTAATTTCTTCCTCTGTCTTTACTTCTGTGCAGGTATAAGCTGGAGTATAAACTGGAGGCTAGAAGTTTCCAATGATGTGGAACTTTAATTGCCACTACCTAGTGGTTTGTTAAAAGCATAAAATAAAATAAAATGTAAAATCAGATTAAAAAGGAAAAAAAAAGTGGGAATCCAGTACATCTGCTACAAATAAGTGTCTTAGGGAATATGCAGGCTTTTCTTTTTGTTTGTTTTTTCCCCTTAAGCAAAGGCCCTTCTGGATTTTTTGAAATTTCATGTTAAAGCAAAATATTACAATGAATACCAACTGCAAAAAATTCTGTGCATAGCCACATCCTTTGTATATATGTAAGTGTATCTTCGCAAAACCCAACTTCTGGTAACAACATAGGCCAAGCATTTTTCAAATTTCTAAAGACCACACACTGCATATTTAATCATTTCCATTTTTACTGACCCAACCCAAACACAAATGGAGGGATGAAAACAAAAATTAAGTGTCCATGTAGGAAATAATTGCTGTAAAGTTTAAAGCAGTAAGTACACAAATACCATAAACCCCAACCACTCTAAAATGACTAGAGCTGTAATTGATTATAGCAATTAAACATTTCCATTATACCTTTATATTGAATTTTCTATTTAAAAAAAAACATCCTTCTCAAACTACTATAAAAATGGGCAAAGCAACAGACATCACTGCCATGTTTTTACCACAATATGTATACACACACACACACACATTACTCACGTCAAATGAAAGGTCAATGTGAATTCTGTTTTCCGAAGTCATTAAAAAGACATTTTATTACTTTTTTCTTCTACTTTCTTCTCTTACTCTCCAATTTTTATCTAGCTAGCTCAAGCAACATGTTGGATCTTAAATGGATACTGACTCTTTTTTTCCCTTTTTCCAGACGTTCTTGTTTTTCACCTCTGTGCTGTGAATCCCATAGCAGCCCTCAGCAGCACTGGTGTTCCATTGAACTGAACCAGTACACAGGGAATCAAAACTCTGTTGTAGTTAAACAGCTCTATAAGCAAACTGCTTCAGCTTACAGATTCATTCCTCAGCAATCATTATTTTTAATGAGGCCAGTTTACTTTTGGAATCTTGGCAAAAAAAAGCCATTTACTCTAGTCCTAGAGCAATGACTGCAAACTGGGCAAACATAAAGATTACATGCAATGTGAAATCTGCATGTGCATATCATTACACAGAAACCCCCGTGATGTGCTGGGAAAGAGCTCTGCCAAGCTATCGTATTTGTTAATGAAAAGAACAGATTTGTCCCAAACCAGTCTACTGTATCAGATTTGATAGAACAAGTGTTAACTAAACGTTGTTCTTAAACGCTTTGATGAGGAAAATCTAACACTTAAACTAAGAAACAGCTCAAGGACAGCAGGAGGCAATTCCAGAACACAGGCACAATCTATAAAGGCAAACTACCACAGCTTTTTGATGTTAAGTAAGTAGCAATATCAGTATACAACAAAGCTTAGAGGCAGACCGTTGTATCATGTTTAAAAGTTTAACATCCAGGGTCAAAAGCCTCAATTACCTCTTCTCCTGCTACTTTACTTAGCAAAGAAATCAATGTTAAAGTATGAGCTACCAAAAGCATTATTTAAATTATGACAAGTTGGTTTTTTCCTTATTCCCTTAGTATCTGAATTTTCAGTATTTCAGTTACGCAGCATCTCAGATATTCAGCCTGCAATGAAACATCTATGTTTGGACTTCAGCAAGGTGGGAGGTCAGAGACTCTTACTTTGAAAACATATACATTTCTTAAAATGGGTTATGCACATTAAATGGCCTGACAAAAAGGGGAACAGCAGAAGAGGAGGGGCACTTAGTAAAACTGCAGCTACACTATGTAGCAGCATTTTTAATTCAACCATTTTATGAAAAAGCAAACAATTACACATTAAAAAAAAAAAAGTAGAACTGGGGAAAAATTCCACCCTTATTCAAACTAGTATACTATAATTTTTACTGTTTTATTGTATTATATTTATCCAACTGGCTGATTGACAAATGTTAGTAATAATTTAGGTAACTTGTGAGAGATGTTTTTTTAATTATTTTGCATGAGTATGTTCTTTCTTTTGTCCATTTATAAGGAAGCATAGAGGGTATGATTAAAGGGTAATTGAGAGCAGGCAAAGGTATCTTTTAAAGGTGAAAGAGGAAAGAAACAAGGGGTTTTTTAATTTTGAACATAGCAAGGTATCTTTGAACTTGATAATCACATAGCATCCTCTACTCGTTCTTCTGTGTCCACCCTATAGTTTTTAAGAAATGATTCTGACCTTTAGAGAGGATGAATCTAACCTCATCCACTGACTCAGAGGAATACAATTCTGTTGCTACCACTTTACCAAAGCACAAAAAAAAAAAAAAAAGTTTTGTCAACATCTTGACATGGGGACTTTAACATTTTTTACCTTTGTAAACAAAATCTAGAATAACTTTGGACTTTAGGAATATTCATCGTCGTTATCAAATACAAGAGTTAAGAGACAACGAATGCGAGCGAAGCCTCCCGCAGGAGCCGAGCATGCTGGGCTGCAACGCCACCTGGCGGCTCAGGGGGAACTGCAGGAAGCCGCTGCGAGAGTGCTTAGCGGCTCGCAGAGTACGCAGCGCTCTACAGAAGCAGCCAGGTAGGCAGCGGCGAGTAAGGCAATCGTTTGTATTTCTCAGCTAACATGCGGATTTTTTTCATCCTGTTGCCCCCAGAGTGCAGTATTTTCAGTCTTAGAGTTGACATGTCCAGATCTAACTTCAGATGGAGTTTTAACCGTGAGTTGAACTTGCCAATTGGCGAGTAGGCTACACTGTGAACAGCAGAACACGTACACACAGAGGCAAACTCACACAATTAATGCCAAAAGTTGAGTTTTTCCCCGTTTGAGGAAAAATCAAGTACAGCAGAAGTCTAAAAGGAGGGTTGCTGAAATGCTTTGTAAAATTACACTGTATAATTAATTCCATAGTAAGAACGTTTTTATGGTGTGTGTTGGTGACCTTTTATTACCATCAAGTTCACAATGCTGGTGGGCTGCCTTTTAATCCCTCTGCAGACAAAGGCCCTAAATAAACACAGATCCCTTCCTGGGAAAAAGTCCTCTCTGGTTAAATGGTAAGGAAATGAGTAAATCATTAGTAATCTTTAAAGCCAAAGCTATAAACTCAAGTTACCTTAAGTTAAAATGAAAGTGTCCTGCAAGAGTTTCAAAGTTCTGTCACAGATAGAAATCTCCAGCTCTTGACTCCAGACTAGGCGCCAGCTGATAAACAAACAATTTAAGTCAAGAGCTGGAGAATTCCCAGCTTTTTCATTTAATGGCTTTGGCCAAGAGTATTTATTGCCTCCAGTTTTATTCTCACTTAGCTCTAAGAGGAAATTTAAACTCATCATTATCTTAAAGCCCCATATGGGTCACAGTCAGCTCACCTGATAGAGCTCCTTTTACTCCGCTTAAGTTCTACTCCCCACTAGAAGTGATGTAATAGTGTAAACTAATTAAATGTAGTTTTAGCCTGACTTTTTAATAGGCTAAATAAATTTTGTTCGATATGGTTTATATTCCCACTTGGGGCAGTAACGATCGCAAAAAGTTTAACTTTACAGTTTCCAACCTAAATTACTAGTAGTTTACCCCATAAAGGACAAGTGAAACAAACAAACAAACCGACAGCCTTCAGAACACGAACATCCAACTGCTAAAAGCAACTGTAATGAAAACTCTTTGCCATGAATTGATCCATTGGCACCAAAGGGTACGCAGAATTGTGAAAAAGCAGACTGTGTAACAATTCCAAGACTTACAGAAAATAAACTGAGCGAATTTGAGGGCATAAACATAACTCCTCTGGTTTTAGAATGGAAGCAAGCAGAGCTGCAGAGGTGGAAAGTAAATATTAGCCAAGCATCTGTGATTAAGCCAAGGCTTAATCTGGTAAGCAACCCAGCATGGAAATATTTTATCCTAGCTCAACATGAAGACCTGTGCTTCAGCTGTCACCTTCCTCCTGCTCTGAAAGTTATCAGCTAGAAGGAGCTTAGAGTTCCTTAGTACAGAGTCTAATGCTTACTTCACTTTGGAGATTTTTAAACTCCTGGATGACTTAGATTCAGCCTTTGCCACCTCATCTCAGACATCTCCCCCTAATAAAACATATCTGTCCCGCATATTAATATTTTAGAATATTTTAACTTCAGAAATAAATTTCATAAATGTCAGAGATGGAGAACTGTGCTTAGTAAGAAGTCAGACTACCATACCTAATGGGTTAATAGAATTCAAATTTGAAACCAGGAGGTTGTACTCCCCTCCCACCCAGCCCCCTCCTCACAAAATACTTTCCTAACCTGAGTTGGCTGAAAAAGCTAATTAATTGTTCCAGTGTCTGCCAAGATTCCTTATTCCTTTAAAAATGCGGATAGTGTTTGAGACAGTCAGCTATTCCAAACCCAGGTAACAGCCCTAAATGTGGAAAGAATGAGGCAACAGGAATTATGTTTAGTATTTTTAACTGATTTTTAATGAAACAGCCTAAATCTGCTGTTTTCCCAACATACACCATCATAATTTAAAAAGAAAAAATACGGTGTCTAGATGTTTCTGCTGCTCCACTGTGTGCATGGAAGCAGCTTAATGCGAATTTCGTTAGAATATCTGGAACTAGTTCTTCTGTCTTTGTTAGGAACTGATAGCAGACACTGTGATGTCATGTAAAACACACACACGCACACGAAGCAACCACCAAGTGGTGAGCCTGAGCCACCCTGGTCGCTACAGAAACTATTCATTTTAGGTCAAGTTAGGGTCATTGCAAGACAGAAAAGAAACCCTTATGACAGTTGCATGCCAAGTATCTGCCTTAGCATTGAGCAGATAAGTGCAATTAAGTCCTTATTTACTTTTCTACATGAATAAGAGGTCTGAAATATACTACAGGGCTACAGAAAGCAGAAAAAAAGTCCATAAAACTTATTTTGCAACACCTCTACTCATTAAGAGGCTCTTCCTAAGAAATTGCTGCTGAGCTGCACGTGGAGTCAATTTGAAGGAGGAGAAAATGAAACATTCAGACATTAACTATCAATAACTAAACCGCCAATTCATATAAATTTATATGAGATATCTAAGAGATATTCTCCTGTAAACTCTTTATCTTTTAGAAGGGGCAGTAGTTAGTTCTATTTCTTGTACTGGTTTGAGGCTAATTGGAATATTTTAATGAGAAAAATTGAATTATAGGCTGTGAAAAGCAGAAGTGGTGATGTCTAATTCGCTCATAGGTTTACCAAGAAGTATAAAAACAAGGACAAACACAAAGCAGTTGGAGTCTCTCCCTGGCTTCTGCATTATTAACTCCTCTGCCTGCATCTGTGCAGCCCGACTAATCATTTCCTTCTAACTCCCCTTGCCCATTCTTCCAACTCACCTTGCATATAAGGCAGACTCTGGGATAAGGGAGGGGGGAGGAAAGAAGGCAGGAGGTGGTTGGGAGCCCCTCCTGGGCACTCTGATTGCTAGGAGGGGAATTGTGTTTCTGTATTACTTTTAACTTGTGTATTTCTGTACATAGCTGTAAATATTTGTAATATATTGTAAATATCTGCTAGTATCTTGTGCTAAGCTGTGAATATCAAGCTGCATTCCTTAACTTCCAGCTGTCTGAATCTAGTCTGGGTGAATTCATTGTGTGTGGGGGGCAGGTAACACCCAGAACCACTACATTTCTTCATAGCATTTGCACGATGGTGAGTTAAATACACCAGATTTATTGTACATTATTCCTGTAACTTTGGATTTGACCCATGAGCTTTACTTTCAAGACAATCTCACAGCTGATACAACAGGACACCTGCAAGCAGCACACATGCCTGTGCACTTCTGGGAAGTATATGTGAACAAGTACACTAAAATGTAGGCAAGTGTGAGCCAGTATTGACAATTTCTACCTACTGGGGAAAACTACAGCAGATTCAACAAAGATAGGGAAATTAACACAAGAAAATCAGAGGCTGTTTTTTCTGGGAGAAGGTTTACATCTTTCTGTACCTCTCCAGTTTGTTTGCTTTTGCTTGTTTTTCAAGGAAAATAAAAATGTTGGATGCAGTATGTGTAACACTCAGAAATAAGGCTTTCATGGCTGAACTATGACTTCTCTGGTCTAATCTTCCCCCTTCCTAACTTAATTTCCAGGCGGTTTATTTAAATACACAAAAACTATGGAGTTCTACCTTACCATAGTGAGTACTTATTCATAGTGACAATTGTATGTATGGACTTTTATAGGAAATACCTGTGATTAGGGAGCCAAAATAATGACAGTCTGCACAGATTAGCCCCAGAGTTCACAGCTATGTCCAAGCTGTATTGACCTCTGAAACACATCCCAAGCTTGGGAAGTTCAAACCCAGCTGAAGCAGGTGACCAAGAGCAGGTAGATGCCTTCCCAGTGAGAGTTGTCAGTACAAGCACATATTCTAATAACACTTGGCAAAGCTGCAAAGTTCAGTGGTTTCAGCACCCTGCATGAGCATTAAGACCAGTTGAAACTCCGCGCTAAAGCCATGCAGCAAGAAACACTCCTTTGCAAATGCAGTCTGTGCCAGACAAGTACTTTTCATCTAGTAAACCTCCTCCAGTTCTATTCCCCCACTCTCACCCCAAATCCTGTATATTTTGTCACTGGAAATCCAGGGCAGCAACTGGAGTTTAGAAAATGTGTTTTCTTTCACCAGCTAGTGTAGGACACTCAAGTTGTTACACAATAAAGCGACAGAGATTCAAATGTGCTCTTTCCCAGCTGCAACTTCATGAGAAACAGCAATACATTCACTGGAGTCAGTGAAGGGAGAAGAAAAGATGGACATTATTTCTCCTTTAGAGAGACAGGAAGTGAGGGATAGCATTTAAAGTGAGTCAGCCATTGTTGTGCTGAAGAGACAGAGTAGTAATGAAACATAACATCTTGCAAAGTCTAAATACATAGTTCTCCTTCAGGGCCATGTTTGCAGGAGACATTGCTTTAAAAATAGCCATAAAATACTCCAACCCAGTATGATCTCATGTCCAAGAGAGGAGTTTCAGTCCTTGTGCTAAAATATGTTTCAAAAAGGTTTAAATAATGTATCAATAATGTTAGATGCTGAAAACAGGAAATAACGAATCCTTGAGCTAGGTGACACCAAATAATAAATTGTCTAAGTTTAGTTTGGGATGAAGAATATTTCCAATAAATTAAAGCAAAGAAGTCCAGCCAAATCATGGCCATGATGCCAGCTCTCATTGTGTGTTGCAAGCCCTGAGTTTCAAAGATAGTGACTCACTAGTATAAAACAGATTACTCCACAGACACTTAACAGATATGGAGGATACACCTTTTGAAATGGATGGACTTAAGTAGATGCTTAAGTGTTCTATGCTGAAGTGGAACTTTATAGATGTGCTCTGTTTGGTACTTCTACTGATTTTCTTTTCCATGACTGCATGTAGTTTAAATTTCTTGATCCTCAGCAATAAAGAGATATCAGTGAAAATGTTATTAAAGTTTGGTGATTAAATAATCATGTCTTGTGAAATGTGTTATTTCAGTAATTTTCCAGACCTCAAAGCTGAAAATAGCAGATTTTAATACATACTGAAGTTTTAGCTGTCAGTTTAGCCTTTAAATGTTAATGTCGACTAAAAATAAGCTAATAAAATTTAAAATGAGTTGTCTCTGAAACATTCAAGATTTGGAATGTTTGAGCTAAGGATTCATCTCAGCTGGAATATGGAACATCTGGAACACGCAAATAAAAAAAACAAGACAGAGAAGACTTTCAAATGCTCCAATGGGATCTACTGCCCTGTTTTATGTAGTTCAGTGACTTGTTACTAGCTGCTGGCATAGTCAGCTGCACTCACACCTCCCTTTGCTCTTTGCTAACAGAAGACAAAAGACAGTGAAGCAGTCTCACTGCGTTTGTCCCATCAGTAAACTGCATGAACTACCTGGGAAAAGCCCTCCAAGTGACATGTACACAAGAAGTTGCCAAACCAC
>VWYK01022614.1:59912-74044 GCA_013399775.1 Semnornis frantzii | reverse complement strand
GCACATCCAAGCTCAGCCTGGCTGTGTCCCTGGGCAGCCTGCTGCAGCTGGAGGTGTCCCTGCTGCCTGCAAGGGGTTGGACAGGATGAGCTGTGAGGGTCCCTCCCAAACCAGTGCAACCTGTGGCTGTGAATGTGCTGCCTCTGGGTTTTGTCCTGAGTGCCACAAGAGCTGAAACTGTCACTGGAATTGATGCTCTGCCCCATCCCAGCTGTCCCCTGCACAGACTGGCCCTGGCTCCCAGGGCTCTGGCCCACATGGCTCTAGCTTCAGCACTGTGAATGCAGTCAACATTTGCTGTGCACTAATGACATCTTTTTTGAAACTCAGCTGATGCTTTCCAAAGTTTTCCACTCTCTTTTGGTCGAAGTCTCTGTTGATACCTCTGGAGGTAGACAGCAGGACAACAGTAGCCTGGCGCAGAGGTGGAGCTTGCTTCCTCCATGGCCGTTGGGTCTCTACAGTGCCAAACTCAGAAGGCTTTGTTGCCACCTGCCCACTCTGGCAAGTTCAGGAGTCCTCACTTGTGGCCCATATGCAAAAAGGAGGGGAAATACCTCCTTTGCACGTGTCTGTGAGGTGGTTGTTTGCAGTACAGAAGCACCTGGAGTCCCCGAAGGCTGCAAGGCTCAGCTGCACTGGATGCTTTCTGGAGGTCCCTGCCAGCCCCTGGCACTGTGCTGCTGTGATCTCTGCACAGCTGTCGTGCAGGCAGTGCAGATGGAAAAGCATTGCCCGTGTTTGGGCACAAGCTGTGTTGGCACAGAGGGTGCTGACTGGCACTTATTAAAGCAGGCAGGCTTGCTGCTTGGATGGCTACCAGCAGTGAGTGAGCAGCATCACTCAGAGTGTGAACTCAGCTCCTGCAGGGGCAGTGCTGCCGGGAGGGGAGGAGGAGTGCTCTGCCGATGTGACACTCTGCAGGCTTGGGTCATCCATTTCCTCCTTACCTGATCCCAGATTAGCACTGAACACAACAGGCTTGTCAGGCACAGGTCCTGAAATGGCCTGGCTTGGGAGGGATCTTGGGAAGAAGCTCTTCAGTAGCAGAGTGGTGAGGCTCTGGCACAGGCTGCCCAGGGAGGCTGTGGCTGCCTCCTCCCTGCAGGTGTTCCAGGCCAGGCTGGATGAGTCCTTGAGCCACCTGGGCTGGTGGGAGGTGTCCCTGCCCATGACAGGGGCGCTGGAACTGGATGAGCTTTAGGGTCCCTTCCAGTCTCAAGCGTTCTGTGAAACTCTGAATCCCCAGAACACTGAAAGCAGGACAATGACTCTTCAGGACACATTAGCTGTGTTATTTAAACCCTCGGATCCTGACTACAAGGTTCTGCTGCATCATCTGCCAAACCTAATCCCATTCCTAGCAGGCAGTTACATTTAATTACAAAGGCACTTGTGAATGTTGTGTACATGATGATTTACTTACAGATGTCAAATCCTTTGGCAGCCTTTGCTGACAGTCAGCAGCAGAGAGCAGTGCAGGCAGGGGCAGCCAGCAGCTGAGCAGCCATCAGACTGTGGTGGAATTCTTTTTCCAAGGCAATAAAAGCCTTTCTAAGGTGTTGAAAAGCAAAACAAATTGATTCAGGCCCATGTAAAGAACAATAGGTTACAGTCTCAGGTGTTGTATTTTCTCTCTCCATTCAACAGTTACCTCTATAAGCTTCAGAGACATTCATAGTCACAGAGTGGCTTGGGTTGGATGGGACCTCCCAAGGGCATCCAGTCCAACCCCCTGCACTCAGCAGTGGTTTGATATGAGAGCAGAGCAGCTTGAGATTGGCTGTGAGGAACAAGTTCTGCACCAGGAGGCTGCTGCAACACTGCAGGAGGTTGCTCAGGGAGGGAGCTGAGGCCCCATGCCTGGAGCTGTTGAAGGTGAGGCTGGGCAAGGCTGTGAGCAACCTGCAGGCAACCTGAGAATGCAGCCAGGCTGTGCTCAGGGGTGGCCAAGGGCAGCACAAGAGGCACTGGGGGCAAGCTGAAGCAGAGGAGGTGCCAGGGGAACAGGAGGGGAAGCTTTTTGCCTGTGAGGGTGTCAGAGGCCTGGAGCAGGCTGCCCAGAGAGGCTGTGGAGTCTCCTTCTCTGCAGACATTGCAACCCCCCTGGCTGTGTTCTTGTGTGCCCTGCCCTGGGTGCTGCTGTGGCAGGGTACAGGGCTGGATGCTCTCGGGGGGTCCCCTCCAGCCCCTACCATTCTGTGCCTCTGTGAAAAGCTCTAAAAATAAAATTTCGGTAAGTCTCTAAAGTACTAAGCTACAAAAGTGGAGCTGGACTGTCTCAGAAGTACTGAAGCTGGGGAGCAGTGTGGCAGGGCTGGAGACATGGCTCAGAGCAGGGTGGTACAAGTCAAAGCAGATGTGAGCAGCCTGAAGAATGGTAAAGGAATGCTCAAGGCTCCTTTCAAACAGATGGTTTCATTTGGGGTGAGGGTGCTCTGAGGAGGGGACCTGCACAGACCTCTTAGGTACCTTCGTTCCATCACAGCAGCTCTGTAGACCGTTGATGGAGTGTCTGTGCTTAAAGCCGGCCCCTCGATCGGGATGCTCTATGGTAGGACTCCCCGCGCCCAGCACAGCCCTGGGGACTGAGTGCAGTCAGTTGTGCCCTCGGCCCCTGCAGGCTGGTTCAGAACAGGGACGTGGGTTTGTGTTTACACATAAGGTGACAGAAATAGGAGGCTGATGCCTCTCTGGGCTTCACCAGCATAAACAGCTCCTGACACTGCTTTCAACAACAGGGCTGGGCTGAGAAACCGCAGATGGGTTCCAAGCATTTCTGCTTACACCCTGCAGTGCAGGAGAGCTCCAAGAGTGCTGTGTGGGCAGGGGCAGGGTACGGCTGTGAGCTGGTGCTGCCCAGAGCGCCCTCAGCACCGCAGCCCTTCCCTGAGACAATGTGAACACACATCCAGCAAGGGGCAACCTGCTGCTGAGCCCTGCTGGCTCTGCAAAGGGCACAGAGCTTGGGCAGGGCTGGGCAAGAGCTGGCCGTGGGCAGGTGTGCCCAGCAAGAGCAGGTGAAGCAATGCTGTTGGTTTCCTTTCCTCTCCTATGGGCCACTGTCCTGAGAGTCCTCGTAGTGATCACCTAACCTTCCACTGAGTTATTTGTCTGCAGGCTGGGGCTCCATGGGCAGCCTCTGTACCTGCTGTCTGTTTGAGTCCCCACCAGAAAGTGAAGGGTGAAGACCTTGCTGTGAGTCTGTGCAGACTGATGGCTTCTCACTGCCTGCGGCAAAACAACTTGAAACAGAAATTGCTCACAAAACAACTTGAAACAGAAATTCTTCACAACACAAAACAGGCACAGGATGTTTGTGTGCTGCCAGCAGTGACTCAAACTCAGCCTCATGTCCTGGTTTTGTTGTGCACAGCACTCACATTACTGACTGCCTGTGCCAGGGGTCTGTGAAGTACCCCATGCCATATCATGGCTGCACCCAAGGAGAGCCGCAGAGGTGGTCCAAGGGCTGGAGTAGCTCTGCTGTGGGGACAGGCTGAGGGAGCTGGGGATGTGCAACCTGAAGAAGAGAAGGCTGCAGGCAGACCTCAGAGCAGTCTGCCAGGAGCTGAAGGGGCTGCAAGCAGGCTGCAGAGGGACTGTTTCCAAAGGCCTGCAGGGACAGGACAAGGGCAATTGTTTAAAATGAGAGCAGAGCAGCTTGAGATTGGCTGTGAGGAACAAGTTCTGCACCAGGAGGCTGCTGCAACACTGCAACAGGTTGCCCAGGGAGGGACCTGAGGCCTCATGCCTGGAGATGAAGGTGAGGCTGGGCAAAGCTGTGAGCAACCTGCTGTAGTGGAGGATGTCCCTGCTGAGTGCAGGGGGTTGGGCTGGATGTCCTTTGGAGATCCCTTCCAACCCAGACCATTCCATGATTCTAAATGAAACTTCTAGTCCTGAGCAAACTGAATTCTAGCCCCAGCTTTTTGGGAAAGGTGGCTGGAATCCAGCAGTGCTCAGGGTTAGGAGGGAACTGAGGCCTCATGCATGGAGATCTTTGAGGTGAGGCTGGACCAGGCTGTGAGCAACCTGCTTTAGTGCTTGCATGGGGGCTTTGTGTTGAGTGCCACAGAGGGTTGGACTAAGTGGCCTTGCAATACCTATTTTCTACAACCAAACAGTATTTTTCCTTTTTTGTTTTTTAGGTAAAAATGTAGCATTTTTGCCTCTGTTCACATTAGTAAGAAGGCAAACGCAGGAAGAGTGAATCTGTGAATCCCAGCACCGGCATCCACCCCATCAGCCATCTGATGCTTCTGCTTTGGCCTCTTCTCCCAGAGCCTTTCCCCCTACCCTACACAGGGGTTGGAGCTGGGACCAATCTTTGGTTCAGACTCTCATGTTCCTGCTAGAGACTGGAGCTCAGCTGATGCCCACCTGGGGCAGAGGCACCAACCTAGCTCATGTGGATCAAAACCTCTCTGAGGACTGAACCAACAGAGCCCATAAGTGGTGATGATCAGGAGGCTTTGCCCCAGCACAACTGGAGCTGCAGCAGCTCTGCTATGAGGACAGGCTGAGAGAGTTGGGGATCTGCAGCCTGGAGAGGAGAAGGCTTCCAGGAGACTTGGAGTGGCCTTCCAGGACCTGAAGGGGGCTACAGGAGGGCTGGGGAGGGACTATTGACAAGGTCTTGTCATGGCAGGAGGAAGAGGAATGCGTTTGAACTGGCAGAGGGGAGACTGAAACTGGATGTTAGGAAGAAGCTATTGACAGTGAGGGTGATGAGACACTGGCACAGGTTTCCCAGGGAGATTGTGGAGCACAGAAGTGTGGAGCATACAACCTCCCTGGAGCTGTTCAGGACCAGGCTGGATGAGGCCCTGAGGTGTCCCTGCCTATGGCAGAGGGTTGGCATTGGATGAGCTTTGAGGTCCCTTCCAACCTAAACCATTCTGTGATTCTATGACTGCTTTAGCTCATGCAGTGAAGGGACTCTTGGGCCTCTCCTCCCCTGCAGCTGCCTGCTCCATAGCCATGCAGTGCCTCTAACCAGGTGCCTTTCATGCCTCTAACCAGATGCCCTTTGTGCCTCTAACCAGATGCCTTTTGTGCCTCTAACCAGATGTCTTTCGTGCCCCCACCAGTTGCCCCAGACACATCTTACCCGTGGCAGTGTTGAGGGTGAGGTCTGCTTTCTGCCAACAGTTGATGCTCGTCAGTGTTCCTCTGCAGGAGGTAAACAAGGGTTGAAAATGCAACCCCCAAGTGGACCCAAGGTGGGCAATGAGAGGAGTGATTCACTTCCAGCTGGCAGTGGGAGCCATGACTCAGCCAGAAGGAGCAGTGAGGGTTCGCTGCTCATGCTCTGGCGCTGGAGCAGGCTGGTGTCAGCTCCTTAGCTCTGGCAGCACTGCCCTTCACCAGCTCCACCTTCAGTCCCTGGCTTTGGCTTCACTCTCGGCTGGGGCACTCCTTTTGAATGGATTTTCCTTCCTTTCAGTAGCCTCCAATCGGCTAATAAAAGAGAGCCACCTACACCGCACTGCTTGCCACCACCTGCTCCCGGTACGCGGGGCCGGTGCTGAGCAGTGATAATGACTCAATGCTAATTAGACCTTTCCCATGCAGCAGCCTTCCCGAGGGCTTCACCTGGCAGGGGCACTCTCAAATAATAGCCACGGCAGCCACAAAATGCTGACAGAAAAGCAATTCTCTAGCCCTGATTTTTTGCTTTTTCCTTCTGAGAGCATCCCCATGCTGGGACAGGCTCTTGTCACAGCAGGATTACAGGGGCACAGGGACACAGGGTGTCAGGGGCTGGAAGGAAGCTGCAGAGAGCATCCAGCCCAGCCCCCTGCCAGAGCAGCAGCACCCAGGGCAGGGCACACAGCAACACAGCCAGGGGGGTTTGCAATGTCTGCAGAGAAGGAGACTCCACAGCCTCTCTGGGCAGCCTGCTCCAGGCCTCTGACACCCTCACAGGCAAAAAGCTTCCCTTCTTGTTCCCCTGACACCTCCTCTGCTTCAGCTTGCCCCCAGTGCCCCTTGTGCTGCCCTTGGCCACCCCTGAGCACAGCCTGGCTGTGTCCTCCTGACACTGCCCTGCACATCTTTAGCACAGCACTGAGGGCAGCCCTCAGGCTCCTCTGCTGCCAGCTGCCAGCCCCAGCTCCCTCAGCCTGGCCTCACAGGAGATGTTCACTGCCTGCAGCAGCTCTGTTCCTCTGGGCTGGGCTCTCTCCAGCACTTCCCTGAGCTCCTTCTTGACCTAAGTGGCCTTGAACTGGGCACAAGATTCCAGGGGTGGCCTCAGCAGGGCAGAGCAGAGGGGCAGAAGAACCTCTCTGGACCTACTCACCACAGCCTTTCTAATCCAACCCAGGATGCCCTTGGCCTTCCTGGTCACAAGGGCACATTGCTGGCTCATGGGCATCCTTCTGCCCACCAGCACCCCCAGGTCCCTTTCCCCAGTGCTGCTCTCCAGCAGCTCAGTCCCCAGCCTGATGTCCCTGCTGACTGCAGAGGGGTGGACTGGATGACCTTTGGAGATCTCCCCCAATCCAAATCATTCCATGGTTCTATGATTACTTCAATGCAATTGCTCCCACAAGTCTGAACCTCTATACGTTAAAAGGCACAAGAAAGAGCTCTGTGACAGCTCCCAGCCTGCATCATGATTTCACTTTCTTGCTCTTTAACTTCGAGGTAAATCTTCGTGGAAAAGAGAACAGTCTTGATGCTGCAGAACCAGCTCCCAGCTGAACGCATCCTAACCACAGCTGCTTTCTGGTGGCAGCAGAATATAAATCACCTCAATGGAGCTGCAGCATTGGTGTGGAAAGAGGAACAGGCAGTCTGAGCCCAGGCTGTGCTCAGAGGAGAAGGATGTGTGAGCAGGCTGTGGAGAAGGCATTCCAGAAGAACCTTCTCATTGGGGTTTGTCAGCTCATCCTTCACTGCTGCATGCAGGCATTTATCACCCACTCTGCACAGCACTCAGGGCTGTGCTCCTCTGTCCCCAAGCAGTAGCTCATGTTAGCTGGCACTTAGGAAGCACTGAGAATGAACCAGGATTTTAAAAAGGTAATAAGGAAAAAATTGTCTAAGATCTTTCCAGGGGGAAAAAAATAATGAAAGCAATATTTGGACAAAGGCTTCCTGGAAATTCAGCACAGACACTGATGGGCAGGAGCCCCCAGCTTTTGCTCTTGTGAAATGTTAAAGCAGAACTCAATAAAAATGTGAATTTGTTTCTAAATCACATTAATCAAAGGTCACAGAATGGCTCAGCTTGGAAGAGACCTCCGAGCTCATCCACTCCAACCTCCCCACCATGCCCAGGGACATCTCTCAACCAGACTCAGCTGCTCAGGGCCTCATCCAGCCTGGCCTGCAACACCCCCACCAAGGAGGCAACCACAGCCTCCCTGGGCAGCCTGTGCCACACTCTCAGCACCCTCACTCTCAACAACTTCTTCCTCAGATCCAGTCTGACCCTACTCTGCCTCAGCTCCAAACCATTCCCCCGTGGCCTGTCTGCAGACCCCTTCAGCCAAAGTCCCTCTGAGCCTTGCTGCAGGATCCTTTCAACTCTTGGCAGGCAGCTCTGAGGTCCCCCTGGAGCCTTCTCCTCTGCAGGCTGCACACCCCCAGCTCCCTCAGTCTGTCCTCATGGTTGAGCTGCTCCAGCTCTTGGATCATCCTTGTGGCCTCCGCTGGAGGAGCAGCAGGGTCCAGCGCTGGTCCTGTTACAGGCACAGCCCCCACAGCTCATTACCCAAGCCAGCTGTGCTGGGCTCCCTGGCTGGGTTAGAAGAGCTTCAACAGCTCTGCCTTGCTGTGCTTTCCTCCTCTTTCTCGCTGCTGTGGCTCTGTGCTTTCTCCTGCAGGCTGTTGAAAGCACACACTGGAGGCACTTACTCATTCCTTCCCCCTGTGCCTGCCGCTGCTGGATCTGTTAATGACTTCTGGTTTGGGTTTGACACTCCCAGGGAAAAAATAAGTAGGGATCGCTTTTGCAAAGAGGGAGCTGAGACACAGCTATTAGAGTCAAAGGCATTAATTTTGAGTACCCTACTGGAAAGACTTTGGACTTTTACAACCTTAATCTTCTGTGATTCTACAAATTCAAAGCAGAGTGTCTGATCCAAAGGGAAAAACCTTGTTCCAACCAGCTCCGATCTGGCATTTCTTAGCTCTGAACTGCTTCATTTCTCTCGTGTCATCTCATTCCCTCACAGTACCATTTCCATCACAACAGGCTGCCAGGGTTGGATTTCCTGCAGGCAATTCCAGTACAGCTCCTGGACTGGATCCTGTCCTGCCTGGGCCACCACAGCTCAGCTGGGTGCCCCTGGCTGATATCCAGTTGGCAGCATGAGGTGGTTGCAGCGGAGACCTTCAGCTCTCTGCTGTGCTGCAGGGCACTCTGGCTCTGTCCAGTGCCCAGCCTCCTCACCTGGCTAGTTCCACTCACTCCCTTACCTGACTTTCCCATGCCTTCCTCTGCCCAGGCTGAACTGGGAGCTGTGATGCTGTGGACACTTCCGTCACTCCACAGACAGAGACCTGGACACCTGTCTTCACAGAGTACCCATCACAGGGCAGATGTGCAAAGGACAGGAGCTTGTTGAGCTCCCAGACCCTTACTGAAGGTGGAAATTCATCAGATTGAGGTCAGAGCCAGGTCAGATAAGGTTTACTCACCATGGCCACAGCTGCATTTCTAGTGGCTGGTCCATGGGTCCCACGTCACTGAGGCAGAGGGCTTGGGCTTTAGCTTTCCAAAGGAGACCATGGAGGGGTTTTTCACACTGAAAACTCACTGCTCTTTTTTTTGTTTTGTTTGGTTTGTTTTGGGTTTGGGTGTTTTGGTGTTTTGGTTTTTTTTTTTTTTTTAGCTCTCCATTACTTTTCCCACAGCTGTTTTCTTCACTCTCAGACATGGCTAACCTCTGGACAAACCCTTCAGCTCAAGGCAAGCACACAGCACTGACACTGCCAGTCTGGAGTGCTCATGTCTGACAAAGCCAGAGGCAGCTAAAGGCAGGCTATTGTAACAGCAAAGCTCAAACCTGATAGTAGGAAACTGCACCACCTCTGCCTGTTGCTATGAATGCTCCAGAGAAGGTAGTTCAAAGGACTCTCCTTTGCCCTTGCTCAGAAGCCTCGGCTAAGGCGAAGCAAGAAGTCTTTCCCAGGGCATGCAGTACATGAAATCCACTCACACAGCATGGAGCTGAGAAGGAAAGCTGGCAGAGGAGGCAGTTCTGCAGAATGAGAGCATCTGAGGCTGTGTTCCATGACACATTTGCAGAGGACACTTTCTCTCCATGCCCAAGCACATTTGGCAGGTGCTGAGAGCCTGCAGAGGAGCCCCCAGAGGCTCCCTGGGCACTTCCAGGCTCAGAGCTGCTCCTCCAAAGCCTTCATTTTTTCATTCCTTTGTGTATGCATTCACTTGGATTGGGAATTTGGGCAGATGTTGAAGCTCAACTTGACAGCCAGCTCCAGCAGCTGGGGGGCACAGGGGGTTCTGTTCTCCTCAGGCACTGCTGGCTGCCGCCTGCTCACCTGCTCAAGTGCTTTGTGATGCCTGCTGCGGGCCAGAGCTGGAAATAAACCTGGGAACTAGGAGCACCTGGGAACCTGAAAACCCAAATGCTACCTACTCCTCTGGGTCAGCAGCTACAGGCCCACCACTGAGGCTGGGACCTGGGACTGAGACCGAGACCGAGGAGACGGAGAGGAGAGCTGATTGATGCTTACAGATACCTGAGGGGTGGGTGTCAGGAAGGTGCCAGGCTCTGATCAATGGTGTCCAGGGACAGGACAAGGGGCAATGGGCACAAACTGGAACTCTGGTGCCAGAGGCCTGGAGTAGGCTACCCAGAGAGTTGTGGAGTCTCCTTCTTTGGAGACTTTCAGGACCTGTATGGATGTGTTCCTGTGTGACCTGCCCTTGGTGATTCTGCTTTGGCAAGGGGTTGGACTGGATGATCTCTGGAAGTCCCTTCCAACCACTAGCATTCTGTGATTCTATCATCCACTCAATCTTCCATCCACCCATCCATCCATCCATCCATCCATCCATCCATCCATCCATCCATCATCCATCCATCACCCATCCTTCCCTCCTTCCCTCCCTCCAACATTCCTGTTGGATATATTTTGATTGTGAAGTATCCAGACCTACCAGTCCATTTTTGCAGACCTGAACAGCCCATTGATGAGCAAAGTTGGTCTTGTATTTGTGTCATTTCCTCCTGGTTTGCTGATCCCTATTTTGCCTTTGTCAGGCCCTGCTGGGTAGTGCTGGGTCCTTGTTGTCAGTTCCCAGGCTCTCTAAAGGAAGCGGAATTGCTGTGTTGCAATGATAGAACTTTGCATCCACTCACAGAGTCTTAGAATGGTTTGTGTCGGCAGGGAGCTCCAAAGGGCACCCAGCCCAGCCCCCTGCACTCAGCAGGGACATCCTCCACTACAGCAGGTTGCTCACAGCTTTGCCCAGCCTCACCTTCAACAGTTCCAGGCCTGAGGTCCCAGCTCCCTCCCTGGACAACCTGTTGCAGTGTTGCAGCAGCCTCCTGGTGCTGAACTTGTTCCTCACAGCCAATCTCAAGCTGCTCTGCCCTCATATTAAACCCTTGCCCTCATCCTGTCCCTGCAGGCCTTTGGAAACAGTCCCTCTGCAGCCTGCTTGCAGCCCCTTCAGCTCCTGACAGGCTGCTGAGGTCCCCCTGGATTCTTCTCTTCTTCAGGCTGCACACCCCCAGCTCCCTCAGCTTGGCCTCATAGCAGAGTTTCTCCAGCCCCTGATCATCTTTGTGGCCTCCTCTGGGCCCTCCTTATCAGGTCCATGTCCTTGCTGTGCTGAGGGCTCCAGAACTGGCCCCAGCCCTGCAGGTGAGGTCTCCCCAAAGAAAAGCAGAGGGGCAGGATCTCCTTTCCATCTCTGGCCACACTGCTTTGGATGCAGCCCAGGCTGCCCTCAGCCTTCCGGGCTGGCAGTGTCCACTGCTACCTCCTGTCCAGCTTCTCTCCCTCCAGCACCCCAAGTGCTGTGAGCTGTCTGTCACTCTTGGAGCTCCAGTAGCTCTCTCTGTTCATTTCTGTTGTTTTGTTGCAATTTAAAAGCTGGAATGAATTTGACAAATCAGTGCCTGAAGCACTGAGCAGGAATCAGCTCTGCAGCTCTGTGCCAGTGCCAGCAAATGCTCAGGAGGGTGCAAATCATCAGAGAAGTGGATGCTGAGAAGCAAGAGAACTCTTGTCAGGAAGGGAATTTCCTCAAAGCCACCTCTTGCTCAGAGCAGGGTAACGAGTGCCATTTACCCTGATCACAGTTTAAAGAGGTCACTTAATGATTCCTGTGAGGGTTCTGTGGCTTTAAAATAGACACAGTGGCTCTGACCCTGTGCCCAGGACACTAATGGCCAAACAAAGCCATTCAGGCTGGCTCTCTCTGGCACTAGCTGCGTTTGGCATGCCCCTGCCAGTTTCAAGCAGCCGGGCTTGTGCCAGGCTTAAGAAGTGCTACCTGTCCTTTTGCACATTTGGGTGCAGTCCCGGAAATGTCTCAATGCTAAGCACATTGAAAGCAGCTCAAAGCAGCTCTGCATGATGAGAGCAGTGGGAAGGACTCACCACAAATGGTGTAAGGTAGGAGAGCTCCAGAGGTGCACTGTGCTGCTCTTGTGACCCATTCCCATGCCTGCTCTCTGCTCTCTTGGCAAGGTCAGAGGTAGCCTTAAGTGCTAAAGCTGCTGAGAAGAGGCAGATGTGTTGTGACTGCTGCAGAGAGCAAAA
Organism: Semnornis frantzii; assembly: GCA_013399775.1. Classification (NCBI taxonomy): domain Eukaryota; kingdom Metazoa; phylum Chordata; class Aves; order Piciformes; family Ramphastidae; genus Semnornis; species Semnornis frantzii. Next base: position 62,287 of record VWYK01022614.1, on the reverse strand, counting down.
CCTGTGCCTTTGTTACAGAGCTTGTTAGCAGCAATGAAGTGAGGCTTGGGGGTTGCAGCCCAGATTGGAGCAGTTTCTGTTCTCAGCTGGGTGGGGTGAGGGGGGCTGCAAAGGAGAGGACTACCAGTGAGTCTCCCAGGCACAGTGTCCTGTTCACCCCAAGCAGCAAACTGCTAGAAGGGTCTCATGTATGGTTCTGCTTTGGGCCAGCTGAAACCCAACGGACCCATCTGGGGCTGGCAGCTGGTAGCAGAGGAGCCTGAGGGCTGCCCTCAGTGCTGTGCTAAAGATGTGCAGGGCAGTGTCGGGAGGACACAGCCAGGCTGTGCTCAGGGGTGGCCAAGGGCAGCACAAGGGGCACTGGGGGCAAGCTGGAGCAGAGGAGGTGCCAGGGGAACAGGAGGGGAAGCTTTTTGCCTGTGAGGGTGTCAGAGGCCTGGAGCAGGCTGCCCAGAGAGGCTGTGGAGTCTCCTTCTCTGCAGACATTGCAAACCCCCTGGCTGTGTTGCTGTGTGCCCTGCCCTGGGTGCTGCTGCTCTCGCAGGGAGCTGGGCTGGATGCTCTCTGGAGCGCTCTTCCAGCCCCTGACACTCCGTGGCTTTGTGGCACCATGAGCATCACACTCCCTGTGAAAGAGGAAGCTTCCCAAGAAGGGGATAAGTTTCTTGCCTGTTTTATCAAATCCATTGTCACTGCTGCCTGTGGATCTTCTGTCCTCTTCCTGAACTTCCTTGGGTGCTTGGAAGGGATCATCTGCTGGTGCAGTAACTGCTGTAGCTTCACCACAGATACGGGCTACATGTAGAGAATTTGCATTTAATAGAGAGATGGGGAAGAAGCACTTGAGAAGAGAAAGGAAAATGTTTAGAACAGCAGACAAGAAATTGCACCTGCTGCTGGCTCCTGCCGAGATTTGTGTGCTGATGTTTGCTGTTCTCCATCTGGGAATAAAAAGAAAGGGAAAAATAAAGTCTGTTTAGTTAATTTACTAGACTCTCTTTAGTAATTTAGTTACACACAGAGTCATAGAATGGTTTGGGTTGGAAGGGTCCTCCAAAGGTCCTCTAGTCCAGGAAGCTCTGCACAGTGAGAGTGGTGAAATCCTGGCACAGGCTGCCCAGGGATGTGCTCGAGGCCCTGTCCCTAGAGACATCCAAGCTTAGCCTGGCTGTGACCCTATGCAGCCTGCTGCACCTGGAGGTGTCCCTGCTGCCTGCAGGGGGCTGGACAGGATGAGCTGTGAGGGTCCCTCCCAAACCAGTGCAACCTGTGAGCCTGTTCTAGCATCTGTCAGTAGGATTAACTTCTCTGCTGTTCTATCTCCACCTGGCCCTGGGCAGCTCAGCTGCTTGCAGCTCTCTGGGTCACACCTCCCAACTCTCTGAGCCCCATAGCTCTGGAGCCAGTCCTCCACTTCTCAGGAATTTCTCCAGTGTTCCAGGACTTGTAAAAAATTAACTTCAGTTGTTCCCCAGCTGGTTCCTTTGCTACTCCTAGGTGTCCAGCCCAGTGCAGCCTGTGGAGCTGTGAACCATTACTTACCTACCTGCAGTAAAGGTAGTGCAGTGGAGACACTTCCAGCCACTGCCCACTCCCGGGGGTGACCTTACCCAGGCTTTCCCTTGGCACTGGAGGACTATGCATGCTGTACCCTCCCCAGCCTCAGGGGAAGAGTAAGAAAGAGGAAGCCTCTCAGGGCCACAGACCACAGTCTGAGCAGTCATCTCCTGTGGGAGTCAGTGTTGGCTGCCTCCAGCTACAGAGAGCGATTGGTGCCGAAGCTGTTGGAGATGCCCATGGGAGTGCCCAACTCAGGGACAGATCTCTCACTGCCTGGCAGCAAAGCTTTGCTGTATGCTCTTCTCTGAGCACACTGTAGGCAAATCATCCTTTATCTCCATGGCAACCCTTGCTCTCTTTTTCAGTCCTTCCAAGGGGAAGCTTTCCTTTGCTCCAGGCCTCCCAAAAGCTGCCAGTCCTGGGTGCTGCTCTGACACTATTCCCGAGCCCTGCCAAGTTGTTACAGCCCTGCCTGGGAGCTGCTGGCACTGGGTGCTGCAGGGAAGTGCTCTGGCACCTGCCCAGCTCCTTAGACAGAGGGCAGCCTCGGGGTGAGCAGCAGAGAACCCCAGGGAGGCTTTGGCAAAGCAGGAATGAGTCGAGGTGAAGGAAGCTGTTTAGGGACACTGCCCGCAGTGGGGTGGGAGAAGGCACCTGCAGAGTGCCCCAGGTATAGAAGGGCAAGACATGGGGAGGAAAGAATTCAGGAGGAAGGAATTGTGAAAGGAAGGAATTCTGGAAGGAACTGTGGAAGAAAGGAATTTGGAAGGAACTGTGGAAGGAAGGAAGGAAGGAAGGAAGGAAGGAAGGAAGGA
>VWYK01022614.1:29868-59841 GCA_013399775.1 Semnornis frantzii | reverse complement strand
GAGGAAGGGGGGGAGGGAGGAAGGAAGGAAGGGAAGAATTCAGGAATTCAGGAGGAAAAAGAAAGTATCACCCAAGACAGGAAGGGAATGACCAGAGTGGAGGAGACGAAGCTGAGCAGTGGAAGGACAGTGCTGAGGAGGCCTAGGAGCAGGTCACAGACAGCTGGGTTGCAGCCAGAGGCATGTGCAGCACCTCCTGCCCCAGTGCATGCCACGGGAGAAGAACTGCCCCAGCTGCCAGGCCTTTGGAAAGGGCAAAGCAAGAGCAGTTCTGGTCAGACCTGCAGGGCTGTAATTGCTCTGTTGGTAGGGAATGAGAAATGGGCTGCAAAGGAGCCCATCTGCATAATGTGGAGGCATTTAGGATGATTTATAGCCCTGCTCTACAGGCAGTGGAGTGAAAAGAATTGTCATTAAAACCCCAGCGTTTGATGAGAGGAATAATTGGTGTTGGAAAAGAATCTTCAAGGACCATTGGGAGCTCAGAGCCTGGGGAAGAGCTGCAGGCAGCCATGTGCTGTGGCACTGCAGTGACATCTTTGCTCTGTTACCATCACAGGGAGCAGCAGGACAGGAGCCTGCAGCCAGAGTGTGAGCATACGAGGCACTGAGGACCATGCATGTCCCCCAGGGCTCTGAAGTGTGCTGCAGGGATGAAGCTCCATCCTCCAACTTCAGCACAGAGTTGCAGCTGCCCACCTGGCTGCCCCTCCCTGAGTTTGCTACCTGTCTGCCAATGCTCTGCACTTGGCATCTTCCACCCCCAAGTCAAGAATTATCAGAGGTAACCACAGAGCTGAGGTCTCCCTTGATACCTCACCTCCAATCTTGCCTCCAGTGCTGCTGTCCCTAGCAGAAGCAGGAGGACACAGAGCTGCTGGAGTGAGCCCAGAGGAGGCCACAAAGATGCTCCCAGGGCTGGAGCAGCTCTGCTGTGAGCACAGGCTGAGGGAGCTGGGGGTGTGCAGCCTGCAGAGGAGAAGGCTCCAGGGGCACCTCAGAGTTGTCTACCAAGAGCTGAAGGGATCCTGCAGGAAGGCTGCAGAGGGACTTTGGCTGAGGGAGTCTGCAGACAGGAATGGTTTGGAACTGAGGCAGAGCAGGGTCAGACTGGAGCTGAGGAAGAAGAAGCTGAAGTTTCAGTGAATTTTCAGAGTGATACTTTAACTTGTTCTCAGACTCCTGTCTCTTCTGCCTTCACAGTCTGGCAGATGAGAGGATTGCCCCCATGAGATGCAGCAAGAGCAGTAGCTAACACTTGTTGTGGTGTATCACAAGCCACTTACTCAGGATTCCCTGAATCAATGGGATGCTTGCTGAGGCACAGAGCTGCTGAGACGATTCAAAGTCATTTATTTTCCACCCACTTGTCTGTCTGCCCAGAAAAGGAATAATTTGTTTATTCAGTTAAATGAGATGGGACAGCAGCTCGACAGCTCCTAGACATGACTGTTAGGAGCTGTCAATACAGAGGTGACCACAGGCAGTGCTTTACACTGATCTGAACTTAGCTGAGGGTTTATGGATCTTTCTGAAAGATTTTTCTCTGTGGCATTGGGAATGAGGCATCACAGGCACCTACAGGGGCTGCAGACACAGGCTGCAGGCTCAGCTCTGCTATTGCATTGTAAGTGGCAGCCACCATAGGAGGCTGTGGCTGAAGCAGCAGTGTGACAGTGGAGTCAGAGAGTGGTTTAGGCTGGAAGGGACAACCTGATCTAGAGGAAAGTGTCCCTGCGTGGCATGGGGGTTGGAGCTGGATGATCCTTGAGGCCCCTTCCAGCCCTGACAATACTGTGACCTCAGAGCTCATCCACTCCAACCTCCCCACCATGCCCAGGGAAACCTCTCAACTAGACTCAGCTGTTCAAGGCCTCATCCAGCCTGGCCTGCAACACCCCCAGCAAGGAGGCAGCCACAGCCTCCCTGGGCAGCCTGTGCCACACTCTCACACTCAACAACTTCTTCCTCAGCTCCAGTCTGACCCTGCTCTTCCTCAGCTCCAAACCATTCTCCCTTGGACTGTCTGCAGACCCCCTCAGCCAAAGTCCCTCTGCAGTCTTCCTGCAGGATCTCTTCAGCTCTTGGCAGGCAGCTCTGAAGTGCCCCAGGAGCCTTCTCTTCTGCAGGCTGTACATCCCCAGCTCCCTCAGCCTGTGCTCACAGCAGAGCTGCTCCAGCCCTTGGAACCTTGGTTTGCAAATCCCCCAAATTAGGAATCTGTAGTTGTAGACTTGAAGTGCTTCCCAGAATGAAATATCAACGTTGCAATGGAGAAGAAGAAATGAACCCTTCTGGAGGTCCTCAGAGCCCCTTCCACTGCCAGTGGAGACAGCTGGGATGTGGTCATTTGCTACATCACTGCAGAAGAGGAGGGATCAACAATCTGAGTGTCTGCAGAGGAGGAGACTCCACAGCCTCTCTGGGCAGCCTGCTCCAGGTTTCTGGCACCTTCACAGGCAAAAAGTTTCCCCTCCTGTTCCCCTGGCACCTCCTCTGCTCCAGCTTGCCCCAAGTGCCCCTTGTGCTGCCCTTGGCCACCCCTGAGCACAGCCTGGCTGCATCCTCCTGACACTGCCCTGCACGTCTTTAGCACAGCACTGAGGGCAGCCCTCAGGCTCCTCTGCTGCCAGCTGCCAGCTGCCAGCCCCAGCTCCCTCAGCCTGGCCTCACAGGAGATGTTCACTGCCGGCAGCAGCTCTGTGCCTCTGGGCTGGACTCTCCCCAGCACTTCTCTCAGGTCCTTCTTGACTTGAAGGGCCCTGAACTGGACACAAGATTCCAGATGTGGCTTCATCCAGAGCATCACCAGAGGCTCTGCTCCCTCTTACTTGTGACATCAAGCATCTGTCCTGCCTGGTGAGAGCAGATAACAGAAATCAAATCAGTTGCTAGATGTAGAGAAAGCCAATTTGTTCAGCCTTGTTTTCACTGAGTTCCTCTAAATGAGGAGATTTTCTTTCTGAAGCATCCCTCCAGGGATGGTGAATGGAGATGTTACAGTGCTGTGTGTTTCCAGCACACTGCTGGGCTCTTTTGCCAGCTGGCTTTGGAGTCCTTTGTTCAGAAAGGCAGCCTGAGCAACTCTGAGGGCTGTTTGCTTTGGTTGGTTGGGTGTTTTTTCTTAAAATATGTACCTGATGCTGTGCTGCTTCCCTTGCTGCCATCCCACTGCCATTAATAGTAACAACAGTATCACTTTGGCCTCCTTCCCTGTGAGCTGGGGAACTGTCCTCTCCCATGACAACTAAGACTTCTTTAGAGCAGTACATCTTTGGGGCATCTCTCCTTACTAAAGGGAAAGGAAAACATCATTCAGAAGCTGCACCGTTGCACCAACTTCTTGTTAGTGACAGCACTGGAGGAAAAAACAAAGATCCCAAACCCAGGAGCCCGCAGGAAGGCACTGGGATGTGGCAGGGAAAGGAGCAAAACGAGGGGAGATGCCAGCAGCACCACGCAGCCCAGAGAGAGACCTGCAAGGGTTGGCAGGTCCTGAAGGCTGCTTTTGCAAGCCAGGGGCCAAGAGGGAGGGTTTGACCTTTTTTAAGTCAGCACCTGCAGGTGTCTGTGCTCCAGTGAGGGCTGATGTTCACAGCCCAAGGTCTCCACATGCATGTCACTGCCTTTCAGCATTCCCAGGCACCAGGAATTCCATGCTCTGGGCGATGCTGCTCTGGCAGGAGGGTTGGGCTGAGTGATCTCTAAAGGTACCTTCCAACTCCTGGCACTCTGATTCCTGTCCAGCCTTGCAGAGCTGATGAGCTTTGGAGGTCCCTTCCAGCCCCTGGCATTCTGTGATTCTGTGATCACTGCTGCAGACTCACCCCACTCCATGTTTTATTGTGTTGAACTGTCTGCTGCAAGTCAGCCCCCTGGGGTGGGCTGGGTTAGAGAGTGACCCTTCTGCAAAGAGCCATTATGAGCTTTGGTGGGTGAAACAGGAAGGGGAACTGAAAAATAGGGCACGCTGTGAGCACCATGGGGGGACACCAGCAATGGTGAAAAGATTGCCTCGAGAGATTACAGGCAGGATGCTCTCCACCACTTTCCCCTCCCTCTCTGAGAGATGAAGATTTTGCAGGAGAATGTTTGGTAAATCAGCAGTGCTCAGCAGGGACAAGCCTCTGGTTTGCTGGATCCTGGCCCCAGCAGTCCTGTTGGGAGGAAACGGAACCCTGAGTCCAGGGACTGCTCTCCTGACACTTGGCTGGGGAAGGGACATCAGAGCTGCCTGCCAAGAGCTGAAGGGAACCTGCAGGAAGGCTGCAGAGGGACTTTGGCTGAGGGGGTCTGCAGACAGGCCAAGGGGGAATGGTTTGGAGCTGAGGCAGAGCAGAGTCAGACTGGAGCTGAGGAAGAAGTTGTTGAGTGTGAGGGTGCTGAGAGTGTGGCACAGGCTGCCCAGGGAGGCTGTGGCTGCCTCCTGCCTGTCCAGGCTGGATGAGGCCCTGAGCAGCTGAGTCTAGTTGAGAGGTTTCCCTGGGCATGGTGGGGAGGTTGCAGCAGGTGAGCTCTGAGGTCCCTTCCGACCTGAGCCAGTCTGTGATTCTATGGACTCCAGGCTTCAGGTTTAAGGACATCATCCTCTGGGCACAGAGAACGAGAAACTGAAAAGACAAATGCAGAAAACCAAAATGAAACACAAAAGAAACAAATAGCAAAGTTCAGGTCCTGTGACACCCAAAGCTTAGTTTAGAAAACAAAAATATGAATGATGTGTGCCAGGATGTTTCAGGGTGCCTGGCTGCTGCCTGAGGGAAGGACACACAGAGCTTAATCACAATTAGTTAGCCTGCAGACACTCCCCAGAAACAGCTTAGGAACGCTGAGGATGTTTCCCAGAGATGTTTTTGTCTTGTCATAAACTGAGTCCAGGAGGGTTTGTTTATTATAAACAGGTTTGTCACCCTATTGCTCTTGCACAGAGTCACCAAGGCTGGAAAAGATCCTTGAGTCCAACCCTAACCCAGCTGCCATGGCCACCAAACCATGTCCTGGAGCACCCCGGCTGCAGCTTCTGATGGCATCTCCACCACCTCCCTAGGCAGCCTGTGCCAAGCCCTCACACTCTCTCACTCAAGAAGTTCTTCCTCATATCCAACCTACCCCTCCCGTGGCACAGCTCAACCCATTGCCTCTGGTCCTGTTGCTGGGTGCTTGGCAGAAGAGACAACTCCAGCCTCACTTCAGCCTCCTCTCAGGCAGATGTAGAGAGCAATGAGATCTGCCCTCAGCCTTCTCCACACTAAACACCTCCAGCTCCCTCAGCTGCTCCTTGTATGACGCCCTCCAGACCCCTCCCCAGCCTCATTGCTCTTCTCTGGGCACTCTGCTGCCCCACAATGTCTTTCCTGTGCTGTGCTGCCCAGAATTGAACCCAGTGCTCAAGCTGTGGCCTCACCACAGTGCCTGCTGGGCACACTGGTTTTGATCCATACCAGGGTGCTGTTGGCCTGCTTGGCCACCTGGGCACAATGCTGGCTCATCTCACCTCACAGGCCAAGCACATTGGCATTTGTCTGAGCACAGCCATCTCTGCTGGAGTGTTCATCTCAAGCTGCCAGGTCTTTCTCCAAAGCAGGTGAGCATCCCCAGCCATACTGCAGCAGTGCAGTAACCTTCATTCACACACAATAAAGAGAAGTGGCTGGCACAAAGTTCCTTAGCAGGCTGTTGGCATCATTGTGAACAGAATAATTCAGGTCCCCCAAGCCTGGCCCTGCCTCAGAGTGTTTTTGTGTTGGACAATGAGAGATTCCACAGATGCCCCCAGCAGAATTCTTTGTCAGCTCTCAACCTTTATGCACCCTGTAAGTGACAGCTGCACAGAAACAGGATCTGATGCTGCTGGTGGGGCACAGTGTGGGGCAGCTGTACAAGAGCTCACTGCTGACGTTTTCAAAAGCAGTTAAACCTATTTGCAAGGTCCCTACGTTGCCTATGAGCTCAGCGGGCAGAACCAGAGCCAGGGGCTGGAACAAATGCAGGCTGCATTGAGAGGACTACAAAGGGGATGGATTTTCAAAGGGCTGGCAGAGCTGCAGCTGCCTGAAGGCAGATTTCCCAAGCCCCCCCACACCCACGTACCCAGGTCTCCCAAAGGACCTGTCCCACTCTGTGCCTAGTTGGAGAACCCAGTGCCACAGGTGGGCCCTGAGTGCCTGGGAAGTCCCATGGGAGATGGGCTGGCAATAAAGGCCAGAGGGCCTCCAAGGGCAGGAGCACAGCAGCTGCCCCGGGGTGGGCAGCCCATGAAGCCTGCTCCACAGCAGGCACTTCCAGCTGCCAGGGGATGGAGGTCAATGGGGATCATCTCCCAGAGAGCAGAGCTTCTCATCAAGGGTGCCACATTTGTTGTCTCACCACTGTGTGACTTCCCTTTGTAGTGGCCTCTTGCCAGTGCACAAGAGGTGGATAAGCTCCCAGAGCCCCATCCTGGCTTGTTTTGCTATGCAGCCCCCCTGACCAGCCTCTCAAAGATCCTGCACAAGTTCTGGCAGAGGTGTTCCACCAGGTAGTGTGGCTGGACTGCAGCTCCACGGTGCCTCTCTGTGTCTTCTGTATGTCCTGCTGTGCCAAACATGCCTCTGGCTGGCCTCTGCCCAGCCTGGCAGCCTTGCGCAGAGCTGGCCCTGACCCACCAGCTGCTTTCTCCTCTGGGCCCTGAGGGGACTGTGCACGGTAGCTCTGGGTCCTCCGCTTTTAACAGGGCCACCTCAGGTCTGTTCCCAGGGACGAGCAGAAAGTCTGGCATCTCTGCTCCCAGGAGCTCTCCAGCACAGCACCGTGTCAGCCGCTGCGCTTAAGGGTACACGACTTAGAGTGAACAGCGGCAAAGCAGCTGAAAACACTGACCAGGTGCACAAGAACGAGGTAGGAAAACGGCTACTGGAGGCTCCTGCTCAGAATCCTTCCCTGAGACATGATCCCTGAGTGCCTGAATATTTTCCAGGCTGCGTCCCGAAGTGCTTCCTTTATCTAGAAACCACTGATCACACTTAACAGTCTAATTGGCATCACCTCCCTCCACGCTTCCAAGTCATGCCAGCAGTTGGCAGAACGCTGCTTTGCCTGCCTGAATGAGCAGTTACAGAGGAAATGCAAATTGCAGAATTGGAATCTTGTGACAAGGTCTAGGCCACTCAGCTCAGGAAGGACCTGAGGGAAGTGGTGGAGAAGCACAGAGCTGCTGCAGGCAGTGAACATCTCCTGTGAGGCCAGGCTGAGGGAGCTGGGGCTGGCAGCTGGCAGCAGAGGAGCCTGAGGGCTGCCCTCAGTGCTGTGCTAAAGATGTGCAGGGCAGTGTCAGGAGGACACAGCCAGGTTGTGCTCAGGGGTGGCCAAGGGCAGCACAAGGGGCACTGGGGGCAAGCTGGAGCAGAGGAGGTGCCAGGGGAACAGGAGGGGAAACTTTTTGCCTGTGAGGGTGCTGGAGGCCTGGAGCAGGCTGCCCAGAGAGGCTGTGGAGTTTCCTTCTCTGCAGACATTGCAAACCCCCTGGCTGTGTTGCTTTGTGCCCTGCCCTGGGTGCTGCTGCTCTGGCAGGGGCCTGGGCTGAATGCTCTTTGGAGCTCCCTTCCAGCCCCTGGCACTCTGTGGCTGTGGCTCCCTGGTTACCTGCAGGTGCACAGAGCAGATTCTCCTTTGCCTGCCTTCACTGTAATGTCGATTTTATCTAAATTGCCTTTATTCCATTTGTTTGCCCTGAGGGATGAATTTGGCTTCATTTCATTATTCCCTTTCATTGGAGCAGTTGAATACCTGAGTGCAAAACAAATGTGTGTGCTCTTATTTAAGAAAGTTGTTTTTCTGATCATGTTTGCAGTAAGAAACAAAGGATTTGTTTCCTCTCTTTTTTTCTTCCTTTTTTTCTTTTTTTCTCTTTTTCTCTATTTTCCTTCTCCCCCCCTCCCCTTTTTGCTTTGTTTTTCTTCCTTTTCCCCCACTTTTTCATTCCCTTCTATTTTTCCTTTTTTTTCCCGCTCTTTTTCTTTCTTTTCCTTCTTCCCCCTTTTTTCTTTCATCTTTTCCTTCTTTTTCCCCACTTTTTCTTTCCCTTCTTTTCCATATTTTTTATTTTTAAAAATTTTTCACCTCTTTTCCTTTCTTTTCCTTCTTTCCACCCTTTTTTCCATTCATTTTTCCTTCTTTCCCCCCCTGCTTTTCCCCCTTCTTTTCCCTCTTTTCTTTTTTCCCTTCTTTTTTTTTCCTCTTTTTTCTTCTTTTCCTTTCTTCCCTTTTCCCCCTTTATTTTTCCTTCTTTTTCCTCCCCACTTTTTCTTTCCCTTTTTCCTATTTTTCCTTTTTTCTTTTTTCTCTTTTCTTCTCTTTGTCTTTCTTTTTCCTTCTTTCCCCCTTTTTTTCCCCTTTCATTTTTCCCTCATTTCACCCCACTTTTTCTTTCTCTTATTTTCCCTTTTTTTCAATTTTTTAAAACTTTTTAAACTTTTTTGTTACTTTTTCATTTTTTCTTTGTGTGCTCTTTTTTATTTTCTTTTTTTCTTTTCCTTTTTCTTTCCTTTTCTTCTCTTTTCCTTTCATTTAATTTNTCTTTTTTTTTTTTTTTTTCCTTTCTTTTTTTTTTTTTTTTTTTTTTTTGCGACGCACCGAACCCGTTCTGCTCAGCCAGGAACGATCAAGTGTATGCTGTGGGTTGGTTGGTTTGTTTGTTTGTTCTTGCAGCTGTTGTTGTTGTTGGGGGTCGATGTTTGCTTTTCTTCCCGCTGCACCGCGGCGGTTTCGGCATTCTGCGTCTCGGCTTCCTCCCGTAGCGCTGCGGGCGGCCGGCAGGTGGCTGGCGCTGCTCGGCGCTCCGCGGCGGCTCCGCGATGCTTGCAGCCAGCCGCCGCTCCCCGGGGGGAGCAGGAGGAGAGCTGACGTCCAGAAGCCCCTGCCTATCGGATCGGGGGCGTTAGCGGAGCCCTGCTGTTGCCCCTCTTTAAATCTGGGCGCCGAGCGCAGGTGCGGGCAGCCTGGGGATGCGGCGTGGCAGAGGCTGCCCAAAGTTGCTGCTTTGCGTCGAGCGCCGCTCGCCGAGTCGGCTCCGCTCGGCAGACCCGCGGCTGGGAGTTGAACGACTTTGAAAATGCTTTCCACTTGCCGGGGTGCGATCCACGGCCTCCCACAGCTGAGGAATACCGAGCAGCAGGGCAAGGCGAGCAGAAGGCGAGCTCCGTCGTCTGGGCTGTGCTGAAAGATATTCTCTTTGCTCTTTATGGAAGCGCCGAGCCAGCGGCAGCCGCGGTTTGGTCGGTTTGTGGCCAGGATGTCATAAAGCCTCCCAACTTGTAAGCTCCTGGGATTGTTCAAAGCCAGTGAGCAGCAAAAGCGAAGGAGTTTTTAACTCGAGGATTTTGAAAGGGGAAAGCTGTCTGCTGAGAAGAGCAGAGCAGGACGATGGCATCTGGAGAGTGCCTTCTGCTAGACCTGGAGACAGAAAACTTCATCCTCTACAACATCTCTGTCAACCAGAGTGCAAACCTCTCCCTCCTCAGCAGTGACTGGTTCTACCCAGCCTTCCTCTACGCCATCCCCACCGTCTATGGCATCATCATCCTGATAGGCCTTATTGGCAACATCACTTTGATTAAGATCTTCTGCACTGTGAAATCCATGAGGAACGTCCCCAACTTGTTCATCTCCAGCCTTGCTCTGGGAGACCTGCTGCTCTTAGTGACCTGCGTGCCCGTGGATGCCAGCAGGTACCTCGCTGACGAGTGGCTGTTTGGCAGGACTGGCTGCAAGCTGATCCCCTTCATACAGCTCACCTCTGTAGGGGTGTCAGTCTTTACTCTCACTGCTCTCTCAGCTGACAGGTAAGCCTGCAAAAGAAGCCTGCATTAACTGCAGCCCCATAAAGTGCACAACCATGAATGCACATTTTCAGGTAAGGTCTCCAGTTTTAACTTATCAAGGTTAAGAAAACAACAGCTTTAGGCAATTTCTGGTGGTTATAAAGCACACAGCTTGAGGAAATCTCTCCTATGGGGAGAAACTGAGGCAGTTGGGGCTGTGCAGGCTGGAGAGGAGAAGGCTCCCAGGTGACCTTCTTGTGGCCTTCCATTATCTGAAGGGGGCTACAAGAAAGCTGGGGAGGGCCTTTTTAGGCTGTCAGGCCGTGATAGGGCTGGGGGGAATGGAACAAAGCAGGAAATGGGGAGATTCAGCCTGGGTGTTAGGAAGAAGTTGTTCAGCATGAGGGTGGTGAGAGCCCAGAAGGGGTTGCCCAGGGATGTGGTGGAAGCCTCATCCCTGGAGGTGTTTAAGGCCAGGCTGGATGAGACTGTGAGCAGCCTGAGCTAGTGTGAGGTGTCCCTGCCATGGCAGGGGGGATTGGAGATGGATGATACTCGTGGTCCCTTCCAACCCTAACCGATTCAATGATTCCATGATTCTGTGATTCTATGAAGATGCAGCCAGGATGCTTTTTCTAGGCTAAAGTGCTTGTGCAGCTCAGCTGATGGTCTGGCTGAATTAAAAGAAGTGCAAGAGGAGATCAAGCTAAAGAGCAGAGAAAGCAAATGCCCTCGGTGGCAGCCTGTTTAAGAGACAGGGTGCTCATACCTGCCAGAAAGGTAACTGAGCCATAGTGTGGTGCACTGGAGCAGCGATCTCAAATGCAGTTAGCAGCAATACTCTCTAGAGGCTTGTTTCCTTCAGGCTCATTGCATATCAGGCAGTGTTTCATGGAACAGCCTCCAGATATTCCAAGAGAGATGCCTGAAGCCAGGGATTTCAGTTGGCTATAGGCAGCGCATTGCCCTCGATGGAACTGTTTGCCCCTTGCTCAGGCAGACTGCTCTGTGCCACTGGTCGGGAGCCTTAGCCTGCTGCTAGTGCTGGGTAAAGACAGCAGGCAGTAGCTGTGCTGCTTTGGGACATGTGAAAATGCCCCAAATTCTGTGCTTCTGACAAGCCAGCTCCAGTGAAGAGTTCTGTCAGGCTTCAGGAAACTGCCTCTATGCATTGTTTAAAGCAGAACTCAAAAGACTTCATTTTAAAGCTGAATTCAAGTTTGAATGCTGTGTGGAAGTTTTAAGCCTACCTGTCTGGAAAGCTTTGAAGTATTTATTAGACTTGTTGGCTTTTATAGAAACTACTCCCTGTGCTGGGAGAAGCCAGGGAAATCTGTTTGCCATTTGGATTCTTCAGAAAGAGATTAAAGAACCTGTTGTCACCAGGCTACAGTTCTAAAATCCCTCAGAAGCAGGAAGGTTTGCAGTGACAAGAATTGTTTCAGCTTCACTTTGCTCACAAAGAAAGGCCTGGGAGCTGCATTTCATGGTCACAAAGATGTCAAATTAGGTTGGGGTTAGGTAGCTCTTTGCACACCCCTCTGTGCCAATCCTCCTAGCCTACTTCACAACATCAGAGTGGTTTTGTTGGACTCCACGCAGGTATGTGAGTGAGCGGTTTGTGCTTTCAGGGCCTCCAGAGCACTCCAGAGACAGAACAGGCAATGTGTGCATGGATGTTCCATGCTGCTGGCTGCAAAGCCACAGCCCAGGCTGCCCCAACAGGCCTGTGCAGAAACACAAATGCAAGCAGGTTGCTCTGGAGGTATTTGGAGCATTGCACAAACCCTCCAGACCACTTACACTTCTCCTCCTGAGCTTTGTGTGGTGGATGGATCGCAGATTCATGGAATGGATTGGGTTGGAAGAGACCTCCAAAGGGCATCCAGCCCAGGCTCTGCACTCAGCAGGGACATCCTCCACTACAGCAGCCTGCTCACAGCCTTGCCCAGACTCATCTTCAACATCTCCAGGCATGGGGCCTCAACCACTTCCCTGGGCAACCTGTTGCAGTGTTGCAGCAGCCTCCTGGTGGAGAACTTGTTCCTCACAGCCAATCTCAAGCTGCTCTGCTCTCATTTCAAACCATTGCCCTCATCCTGTCCCTGCAGGCCTTTGCAAACAGTCCCTCTGCAGCCTGCTTGCAGCCCCTTCAGCTCCTGGCAGGCTGCTCTCAGGTCTGCCTGCAGCCTTCTCTTTTTCAGGCTGCACACCCCCAACTCCCTCAGCCTGTCCCCAAAGCAGAGCTGCTCCAGCACCTCATCATCTTTATGGCCTCCTCTGGACCCTCTCCATCAGGTCCATGTCCTTGCTGTGATGAGGACCTCAGAGCTCCTTCAGCTATCACTACCCTTGCCTGCTGTAATGCAGATCTTAGGGCAATAACAAGTGTTTCTCTGGGAGACTCATCTCTCCAGAGCTGCCATGGAAGTTGTTGGGTGGGGAAAAAGCATTATAAAGAAGCTGATGGAAGAGAGGTCTGTGGCCACCTGACCATGCACTGCTTGCAGGACACACTGCAAATGGTTTTATTGAGCAGTACATCAAGAGCAGTTTGGGGGTTTTATTTTTGCCTGCACTGAGTGAATAGAGCAGAAAACAGATGTGGCAAGCCTGGGGCTTGCTGACTGTGAACTCTGAGCTTCATCTTTGTCTGGATCCTCTTAACCACTGGTGGCCAGACCCTGCCACACTTCGCAGTGACGCCTGCAAGGGGTGCATGCCTGTGCGGGAAGGACACATTCCCATTTCCCAGGGATTCATGGATCATAGAATGATCGGAAGGGACCTTGATCATCCAGTTCCAACCCCCCTGCCATGGGCAGTGACATCTCCCACCAGCCCAGGTTGCTTATCCAGCCTGGTTCTTCAACACCTCCAGGGAGGGTGTGGATCACAGAATCACCCACTGTGATCGAAGATCACATTGGGTGATTCTGTGATCCACAGCGCCCCTGGGCAGCCTGTGCCAGTGTCTCACCACCCTCACTGCAAAGATTTCTTCCTACTCTCCATTCTCAATCTGCCCTCCTCAAGCTTCAATCCATTCCCTCTAATTCTGGCACTCCCAGCCCTTCTCCAAAGTCCCTTCCCAGCTCTCCTGCAGCCCCTTCAGGCACTGGCAGGCTGCTCTAATGTCTCCTTTGCAGTCTTTTCCTCTCCAGACTGAACAGCCCCAACTCTCTCAGCCTGTCCCCATAGGGGAGCTTCTCCAGCCTCTGAGCTTCTCTGGCCTCCTCTAGACCCTCTCCAGCAGCTCCACATCCCTCTTCTGCTGGGGGCCTGAGAACTGGAGGTGAGGTCTGAACAGAGCAGAGGGGCAGAATCGCCTCCATGTCCAGCTGCTTTGGGTGCAGCCAGCACATGGCTGCCTGCAGGGCTGCCAGCGACCAGTGCCAGCTTGCAGTCATCTGCAGAAGCAGGTAATAGCAAAACTTTTAGCTGTACCCAGTCTGTACCACACACCCGAAACGCTGTGCACTGAGGCAGTGATGGCCTTTGGCTGTGAGGTTTGCTGCACTTTCTGTTCTGAAGCAGTGCTGGAGTGATGCTGCTGCACAAGAGCTCAGTCTGAGTTTCAGCACCTCACAGCCCTTAGTTTGTCTTCATGTCCTTCACACTGTCACCCTGAACTCTGTGCCCCATTATTAACCATGGTAGAAGCATTAGGAAACTAAATTTACAGTGTACAGGGAGACCTTACAAGATGTGAGTTGATGGTGTCCAGCATGGCAATGCCTGCCTGGGTCTGTCAGGGGACTGGCAGCCCAATACTCTGCTGTGGCACATGTGGCAGGTTGATGCTGAGCCTGGCACCTTGGGGTGGCTTCAGGGACAACCACTTCTGAGGTCAGGTGTGGCATTGCACAAAGGATGAGTGGAAGCTCAAGCCAGCAGGGTAACATCAGAAAGATAGAGCAGGGTGGTGAGGGCAGGTTAGTGAGGCCAGGGTGGCATAAGGACCTCAGCCTCCAGCAGATAACACTTCTGAGGCACAGCTCCATCTCCCTCGGCGTTGGCTGCCTCAGGTGAGGAGCCACTCTACGGTAGTCAACAAGCTGTCCTCTAGTCCATGGAATGAGATACCTCCAGAGGAGACAGGATAAATCACCATGTGAGGATACCTCTCTTCCCCTTGGCTGAAGTCTTGCTGCTTGGCACAGAGCAGATGTCCACATTTGACTGCTTAATGCTGAGTAATGTGAACCTCACCTGAGATGCTCACATGAGGCATGCGAATGATGAATCAAATCCATGGGGGAGAAAACCCTCCTCAGCTCTCTGCTGTGAGCAGCATCCCACACACTGCCTCTGAGGACAGGGAGATTTGTCTGTGCCACACAGACCTTTTCTCTAGAATTCATGTCTGCCAAAAATAAAGTCCCCTCAGTGCCAGTGCCCTTCCACTGACAAAAGCAAGTGGCAACAGCTGCCTGCTTTGCTGAAGGTATTGTGGTGCTACCTACAGACACCTGGCATTGCAGAGGTCCTGCCCCTCTGCTCTGCCCTGCTGAGACTACCCCTGCAATACTATGTGCAGTTCTGGGCTCCCCAGTTCAAGGGAGACAGATACCTGCTGGAAAGTGTCCAGCAGAGGTTGTGAAGATGATTGGGGGCCTGGAACATCTGTGCTGTGAGGAAAGGCTGGGAGCCCTGGGGCTGCAGAGGAGAAGGCTAAGAGGAATCTGATCAATGTCTGCAAATATCTGAGAGGTGGGTGTCAGAGTGCAGGTGCCAGGCTCTGTGTGGTGGTGCCCAGTGACAGGACGAGGCACAACAGGTACGGGCTCGAGCAGAGGAGGTGCCAGCTGAACAGGAGGAGACACTGCTCTGTGGTGAGGGTGCTGGAGCCCTGGAGCAGGCTGCAGAGTCCACAACCTCTCTGGGCAGCCTGCTCCAGGCCTCCAGCACCCTCACAGGCAAAAAGCTTCCCCTCCTGTTCCCCTGGCACCTCCTCTGCTCCAGCTTGCCCCCAGTGCCCCTTGTGCTGCCTTTGGCCACCCCTGAGCACAACCTGGCTGTGTCCTCCTGACACTGCCCTGCACATCTTTAGCACAGCACTGAGGGCAGCCCTCAGGCTCCTCTGCTGCCAGCTGAAGAGGACTGAAGGAGCTTCAGCTTCCCTCTCAGGGGAAGTCTCTCCTCAAGACTTGCCACTGTTCCAGTGTCCTTGCCACTGCTGCAGTGCTGCTGCTGCAGGGTGGGAGCAAGGTGGCAGATGCACTTCCCAGCCTTAGGCAGTCTGAGCCCCTGTGTTGCTGGCTGCTCTGCCAATAAAACACAAACCCTGTCAACACCCTTGGGTTTAGCTCTCATTTCCCTGGCCTCTGCATCAGGAGCAGGGCAGACAGCACCAACTTTCTGAGTATCTTTATTAGGCAGAGCAGATGGCCAAGACACAATGGATGCACTTCCATGGGCAGGAACATTACAGCTCCCATCATGTGAGTGGGCTCAGGGCAGCAAGCCGAGGCTGGAGGCTGTGCTAATGTGCTGCAGACTGTCAATATTTAAGCAGCCAGAAGGAAGGAAAGTTGGATTACCTACTGTTTGCATTTCAGTGAAACATAAACCCCCCCAATCAGTTGTCATGGTCCCACAGAGCTGCACACTCTGTGAGCAAGGGGAACAACTGGCCACAGAGAAATGTGTGCCGGGCTGAAGGTGCTGGGCTGGGACATCAGTCGTGTTGCAGGGAGAACGGCTCACAGCCCGCCTTGGGTGGTGCTGCTCGGTGTGCACAGCAGCCTAGCTGAGAGGGTGGAAAGGAGAAAGGAAAAGCAGGCACAGCAGGACCTCTGCATGCAGTGTAGCATCCCGGAGCTGCTTTGCTCACAGGCTGCACTCAGTTGGGAGGGACCCTCACAGCTCATCCTGCCCGACCGCCTGCAGGCAGCAGGGACACTTCCAGCTGCAGCAGGCTGCCCAGGGACACAGCCAGGCTGAGCTTGAATCTTCCCAGGGACAGAGCCTTAAGCACATCCCTGGGCAGCCTGTGCCAGGATTTCACCACCCTCACTGTGCAGAACTTCCTCCTGACGTCCAGCCTAACTCTGCCCTGCTTCAGTTCCAAACCATTGCCCTCGCCCTGTCCCCACAGGCCCTTCTGAACAGTCCCTGCCCAGTCTGCCTGTAGCTCCCCTTCAGATATTGAAACGCTGCTCTAAGGTGTCCCCAGAGCCTTCTCCTCTCCAGGCTGAGCAGCCCGGGTGGCCTGCTCTAGTAGCTGGTGGCATTCAGAGTGGTCAGTGGCTGGATGCTCAGGTGGAGCCCAGTGAGGAGCTGTGTACCCTAGGGTTGGTACTGGGGCCAGTGCTGTTCAGCACCTTCGGTGGTGACATGGGCAGTGAGGCTGACCAAGCCATGTGGTGCGGATGGCAGGCTGCAGGGAAGGGATCCCTCCTGAGGGACTTGGACAGGTTGCAGAGCTGGGTCAATGTCAACCCCACAGAGTTCAACAAGGCCCAGGGCAAGGTCCTGCACCTGGGTCAGCACAGTAGCAAGCACAAACCCAGGCTGGGCAGAGAAAGGGCAAATGCAGTCCTGAGGAGAAGGGTTTGGAGTGCTGGGGCTATTCAGAGTGGAGAAGGCTCCAAGAAGGCTTTACAGTAGCCTTACAGCATCCAACGGGCACCTTCAGGACAGCTGGAGAGGCACCTGTAACAAAGGTGCAGAGTGACAGGAGTGATGGCTTCAGGCTGGGAGAAGCTAGGTTTAGACTAGACATTAGAAGGAAATTCTTCACTGTGAGGGTTGCGAGGCTGGAGCAGGGTGTCCAGAGCAGGTTGTGGAGGCTCCATCCCTAGAAGTGTTCAAAGCCAGGTTGGATGGGGAGTTGAGCAGCCTGGCCTAGCAGGAGGTGTCCCTGCCCATGGCAGGGGGATGGAAGTGGATGAGCTTTGAAGTGCCTTCCAACCCAAACCTTTCTGTGGTGCTATGACTGACCTGGGAGCAGCACAGATGCAGCTGTTGAGCCAGCACTGAGGGCACTGTGCCACTCTTGGGCACCACCTGCATCCTACCTGTAGTATTTTACACCTGGCTGAAGTACAGTGGCTTCCGTTAGACCATGGCCATTTGTTCCAGTGACTCCACAGCACTTTGGCAGCCTGCTCAGCCACAGAGCCACCTGCTGACTTTCCCACCAGAGGTTTTATGGCCTGCTCAAGGCAGCTGATACAACAATAAATAACACTGCAGCTACAGCAGCTTCCCAGCACCCAGGCTAGAAAGGGCTCTGCACACTGCTACCTTTATGCTCGTGTGTTTGATGATCTGCTGAGGAGGCCACAGTGTTCAGGGTCCCCACCTGCAACAGAGCACCCCTGGAACAGAGCACACTCCAGGACTGCTCCTATGGGAGCAAGGGCAGACATGAGCCAGACTTAAGTCAGGAGCAGCACTGCCAGCAGACAGAGAGAGGGGATCCTGACCCTCTGCTCTGCTCTGCTCTGGGGAGACCTCACCTGCAGGGCTGTGTCCAGTCATGGGGCCCCCCAACACAAGACANAGGTGTCCCTGCTGCCTGCAGAGGGCTGGACAGGATGAGCTGTGAGGGTCCCTCCCAAACCAGTGCAACCTGTGAGCCTGTTCTAGCATCTGTCAGTAGGATTAACTTCTCTGCTGTTCTATCTCCACCTGGCCCTGGGCAGCTCAGCTGCTTGCAGCTCTCTGGGTCACACCTCCCAACTCTCTGAGCCCCACAGCTCTGGAGCCAGTCCTCCACTTCTCAGGAATTTCTCCAGTGTTCCAGGACTTGTAAAAAATTAACATCAGTTGTTCCCCAGCTGGTTCCTTTGCTACTCCTAGGTGTAAACTATTCAGACCTGTCAGTGTGAAAATGGTTTGTGCTAGCAGATGTTGGCTCCCATCCTCCCGAGTACAGCCGGTGAGTTCACTGCACACACGCCACAGATCCCTCCTCCAGCTCTGCCCTGGCACATCTCCTCCTTGCTCCTCACCCTGTGCCATCACCCTTTGTCTCCTCACCACGCCTGACTTGCTCCTGTCCTTGACGTGCCCAAAGCTGCACACGTCTGGCACATGGTGACCTTTGGCAGCCTCCCTTATCAGGCAGCCACATTGCCCAGCTCTGATAGTTGCTGTCATTTACTTTTGCTTTTTTTCCCATCTGTTACATATTGATTTATTATTTTTGTGTTCCTCTTTGGAGGGTCCAGCAGGGCTCCTCACTTTCTCTAACTGAGGGCAGCTTTGTGCCTGGCACAGCTGTTTGCAGGGCAGAGCCAAGGAGGCAAAGGAGTAGGCCAGGGGCCAGCTGCTAACATACAGTTACCATTGCCCCCTTGGCATTTCAGCCAGCTGCCTTTCCCTTTGCAAGTGATGCTTCTCTAAGGTGTCCTCTCTCTCTCTTTCTCCCTCCCCCTACCTCCTTCCACGAAGCTAAGCCAAGCACACCATGGCTGTGCTAGCATAGGAGGCTGCTCAATTGTAAGTCAATGATGCCCTCTTCTTCTTCTGTCAGAAAAAGGCCCAGTATTGATTGCTTGTACACCAGGGGCAGGGCTTTTGGGGTTGAGAAAGTGCCATTTTTAGAAATTGCAGTGAAATTCTGTAGCTGCCTCTGTAGGATATCCTGAGGCTGCCATGTGTTTGGGTTATTCAGGGATGTGCTTCTACTATAGCATCACAGCATGGCTCAGGCTGGAGGGGACCTCAGAGCTCATCTCCTCCAACCTCCCCACCATGCCCAGGGACACCTCTCAGCTACACTCAGCTGCTCAGGGCCTCATCCAGCCTGGCCTGCAACACCCCCACCAAGGAGGCAGCCACAGCCTCCCTGGGCAGCCTGTGCCACACTCTCAGCCCCCTCACACTCAACAACTTCTTCCTCAGCTCCACTCTAACCCTGCTCTGCCTCAGCTCCAAACCATTCCCCCTTGGCCTGTCTGCAGACCCCCTCAGCCAAAGTCCCTCTGCAGCCTTCCTGCAGGATCCCTTCAGCTCTTGGCAGACAGCTCTGAGGTGCCCCTGGAGCCTTCTCCTCTGCAGGCTGCACACCCCCAGCTCCCTCAGCCTGTGCTCACAGCAGAGCTGCTCCAGCCCTGGGAGCATCTTTGTGGCCTCCTCCGGCCTCTCTCCAGCAGCTCTGTGTCCTTCTTCTGCTGGGGACAGCAGCACTGGAGGCAGGATTGGAGGTAGCATTGGAGGTGAGGTCTCAGCAGCGCAGAGTCCAGGGGCAGAATCCCCCCTCTTGCCCCACTGCCCACACTCCTCTGGCTGCAGCCCAGCACACAGCTTCCTGGTGGGCTGCAGGAGGGCACTGCTGGCTCCTGGGCAGCTTGCTCAGCACCCAACACCCCCAAGTCTCTTTCTTCAGAGCTGCTCTCAAGCCACTCTGCACTCAGCCTGGAGTTGTGTCTGGTTGGGCTGATCCAGCTGTAGGACCTTGCACCATGACTTGTTGAACCTCTTGCAGAATGAAATATGTGGCAAAACCTTCATCTCATCTCCCTCCATCCTGCTCTGGTCAGGGATGTAGCTGCTGTGTGCTTTTTGAAGCCTGTGGTTGCACTTCCTCTGCTAATGTAATTTGGACACATCCATATTAATGTGGGGCAACACCATGCCTGGCTGGGTCAGTGGCTAATTAAATGAGAGGAGAATTAATCCACAGGACCCTGACAGGTGTCTGTGGTTTTAAAATGAGAAATCTGCTGAGAACATTGACACTAAAACCACCCTTTGAGACTTCCCACCTTGGGCACAGGAAGACAAGAAAGCTGGGGAGGGACTCTTTAGGTTGTCAGGCAGTGATAGGACTGGGAGAAATGGAGCAAAGCTGGAAATGGGTAGAGTCAGCCTGGATGTTGGGAAGAAGTTGTTCAGCATGAGGGCAGTGAGAGCCTGGCAGGGGTTGCCCAGGGAGGTAGTGGAAACCTCATCCCTGGAGGTGTTTAAGGCCAGGCTGGATGAGGCTGTGAGCAGCCTGATCTGGTGTGAAGTGTCCCTGCCCATGGCAGGGGGGTTGGGACTGGATGATCCTTGTGGCCCCTCCCAGCCTTGACTTGTTCTATGGTTCTAAGCCTCTGCCTGGTTTTGTTTTTTTGGCTTTCTCTCTGCCTGAAAGAGAAGAGCAGTGCCAGCTGCCAGGGTCCACACACCCAAGGTGTCTTTGCTGCTCTCTAGGTACAAAGCCATAGTGAGGCCGATGGAGATCCAAGCCTCCCATGCCCTGGTGAAGATCTGTGTGAGAGCTGCTGCCATCTGGGTGGTGTCCATGCTGCTGGCCGTGCCCGAGGCGGTGTTCTCCGACCTGCACCCGTTCCACGACAGAGGCACCAACAGGACCTTCATCAGCTGCGCCCCTTACCCGCACTCGGACGGGCTGCACCCCAAGATCCACTCCATGGCATCCTTCCTCATCTTCTATGTCATCCCACTCACTGTCATTTCAGTCTACTATTACTTCATTGCCAAGAACCTGATCCGGAGCGCGTACAACATCCCCGCGGAAGGGAACATGCATGTGAGGAAGCAGGTAGGGCTTGGCTTGCCTGCCCTGCTGCCCACCACAGCCACAGCGTGCCAGGGGCTGCAAGGGACCTCCAAAGCTTGGCCAGTCCAATCCCCCTGCAGAGCAGGATCTCCTAGACCAGATCACACAGGAACACATCCAGGCAGGTCTGGAATATCTACAGAGAGGGAGACTCCATAACCCCCCTGGGCAGCCTGTGCCAGTGCTTTGTCACCCTCTTCATGTTTCCATGGAACTTCCTCTGTCTCAGCTTGCACCCATTGCCCCTTGTCCTGTCACTAGGCATCACCGAGAAGAGCCTGGCTCCAGCCTTTGCACTCACCTGTACATCTTTCTAAACATGAATGAGGTCACCCCTCAGGCTCCTCTGCTCCAAGCTCCCTCAGGCTCTCCTTGTAAGAGAGTTGTTCCCTTCCCGGCCTGGGGATAAGGAGTGCACCTGCAGGGAAACTGCTGCTGGGACAGACTGCATGGCCTGAAAGAGTCAGAGTGGCTGGCACAAGCCATGGCACAGTGCTTGTGGTGGGTTTAGGAAATCGCCCTCCCTCCCCCACCCCACCCCCCCAGTTAAAATTTCCCAGAGAGGCTCAGACAGCTTGGAAGTAAGACAAAGCTCCATTTCCAGCACATCTAAATGCACAAGCACACAGACACGAGATATTTACATGTAGGTACAATTATATACAGATGAGAAACAACACAGAAATCCAATTCTCCCCCTGGGCAAAGAAAGCCCAGAAGGGGCAGCCCCAGCAATCCCAGACAGAAACCCAGTAAGGCTCAGGTGTGACCTGGAAAAGTCTAGTGGAGGAGTCAGAGAGGCAAAGGAACAGTGACAGAGCCAGTGCCCAAAAGCCAGGAGAGCAAAACTGTACTTTGGCTCTTTGTCCCTCAGCAAAGCAATGAATGACAGAGGCTTTAGCATTATTCTCCTTGGTCAAGCTGTGCTCTGATTTAGTCAGGCTCTGCACTGAACTTCCAGGAAAAGTCCTGGTTTGTCCTACTGGAACGTTCCAATAAGCCTTGAACTACAACAGTGCTAAACGGTCCAAGTACCTTCTCCTTCTCCTAACTTCAGAGACTTTGGCAGGGTGGTTACCATGGCAAACACAGCAGGAGACCCATGCCAAAGCCTGGGAAGGTATTGATTAGGATGCATGGAAAGAGGCAGAGGTGGGGATGGCATTTGCAGGTTGAAGCTGAGGAGTGGCGCAGCAGGAAATCAAAGCTTCTCAAAGTTGTTTTGTCAGAGAGAGGACCTTGGGCACTGCCTTGGTCTGCAGGCAGGCCATCGGCACATAGTGGGGATGCAGGCTGCAGCCTGGAGAGAAAATGGGACACAGCAAGAGCAGAGTGGAGGCTGAGGAAGCCCCTTCTGCAAGGAGGGCCAGGAGTTCCTGCAGGGCAGGAGACACTGCTCCACGGGACAGGCAGTGCCTCCTGTGCTCACCATGGCTCCAGCCTCAGCTGCTGATGCTCTGCCCTGGTGAGACATCAGCACAGGTAGAGAGGGACTGAGGGAGTTGAGACCAGAGGAGGATGGTGGTGGTGGGCACAAGAGACCAGAGGAGGACGGTGGTAGGCACGGGGGCCCAGGACAGAGCAGGATGGTGTGGGGGTCCTCCTGATCCCCTAAACTTACAGGTCTTGTGGATGTGTGATCCTTGCAGTGTGGAGTCTGGAGTGAAAAGGAGAGTCCTGGCTCCTCTGAGCCCCTTTGGCCACTACAATTCCAGAAATGCCTCTTTTTCTATTGTCTCCAGAGGGGAGTGGTGTTAGAGCAATCTGTTGGCTTGACAGCAGCCAACAGCAGGGCAGGAACTCCATCTTCTTGTGGTCCCAGAGCTGGCAGCTTCAGGTGTCACCTGAAGACAGTCTTTGTCTATAAGCAGCACATTTGCTCCAGAACAAGGGAGTATTTTCATTCTCCCCTTACACCCCTGGGAGCTGCTCCTGCTGCTGTCACTCCTCAGGGGTTTTGTCAGACAATCTCCCAAAACACCTCCCTGCAGCACTCACAGCTGTCAGCTGTGCAGGGCCCAGGTGTCTCGGGTGAGTTCCATCCCTTGGTCAAAAACGCGTGGCTGAAAGTCTGTAAGCCCTGAAGCAAGGGTGGGCATTCAGCCAGGACTTGGCCAACCTAACTCCAGCCTTTCAGCTGGAGGCCCTTCCCTCTTGACCACTGCTTTTGTAAGCAGCTGGAGACAAAAAAGAAGAAGCATCTGCAGGAGGAAGTCCAAATCCTGCAGAAACAACTGGGTGAGTGCTGAACTTTGGCTGTATGTGAGCCTCGGGTTGGCCGAGGAAGAAAGCAGCAGCTGAGTAACTTGTTTCTAAGTAATGAGGAACTTACTTACCTTGGCATACTGACTCTATTTGCCTTGCCATGCTGACCTTATTCACTTGCCTTGGCATACTGACCTCGTCTACAGTGCCTTTTGCTCTCCCCTGAGGTGTGTTTCAGCCTCAGCTGAAGTGACCCAAGCGGTTCTGCATGCACCCAGCTGACACCTCCCTCTTTGGCTGACCTAACACGAGCAGCCCCTGCAGCCCTGCAGCTGCACGAGTGTGTCCTCTGCCCCTCCAGTGATCTCTGAGCCCTGCAGTTCTTACCCACCTCCCCCTCTGACTGTCTTTCTCCGGCGGGCTGTTGTTCTGCTGACTGGTTTGAGTAGTGGTGATGCAATGAGTAACAAAAGCAGCCCTGCCTGCCTGCCTGCCTGCTGGTGGCCTTGTGGAAGGAGCCCTACAGAAAGCAGAAGGCCATGCTGCAGCCCAGCACTGCCAGTCCCTGGCTGCTGCCCTGCGGTGCAGGCAGGAGCTATAGGTCTCCATCTGAGATAATGACTATCGATTTATTTATTGCGCTGCTTCCTCTCTTCAGAGTGCAGATGTGGCCTCAATAGCCCTGGATCAAATTAAGGATGCAGTTTAAAGGAGTATATGGCTTAGCCAAGGAGAGCTTTTTCTCCAAGGATTTAATTTCCAGCCTGCTCTCTTCAGACATCCTCATCTGGTCCCTGTCTGTCCTCCTCGAGCTTGCTGGCTGACCTGCAGCCAGAGAGGCACAAAATGGAATCAGAATGGGCTTGCCAGGTCTCTGCTTCCTCCTTGCAGCTATACAGCCCTGTGGGAGCTGCTCAGTTTCCAGTTTGGCTCTGCAGCTTTAAAGGTGACTGAGGATCTGGATCCTGGGATGGGACTTAGCAGGGCAGAAGCAAAGGCAGCAGGAGCAAGGGAGGTGTCAGGCCGTTGAGTGGTACTCAGATACAGGGAGTTGGAGACAGTAAATTCATTCACGGGTTCACAGAATGGCTTGGGTTGGAAAGCACCTTGAAGATCATCCACTGCCAGACCCCTGCCATGGGCAGGGACACCTCCCACTGCCCCAGGTCCAGCCTGGCCTTCAACACCTCCAGGGAGGTGGTGGATCACAGAATCACTGAATGTAATCTTCTTCACTGCTAAGAATTTCTTCCTACTCTTCCGTCTCACTCTGCCCTCCTCAAGCTTCAATCCATTCCCTCTCATCCTGGCACTCCCACCCCTCCTTCAAAGTCCCTTCCCAGCTCTCCTGCAGCCCCTTCAGGCACTGGCAGGCTGCTCTGAAGTTTCCCTGGAGCCTTCTCCTCTCCAGGCTGAATACCCCCAGCTCTCTCAGTCTGTCCCCACATGGGAGCTTCTCCAGCCCTCTGAGCATCTCCATGGCCTCCTCTGGACCCTCTCCAGCAGCTCCATGTCCCTCTCCTGCTGAGGGCCCCAGAACTGGAGGCAGTGTTGCAGAGCAGAGGGGCAGAATCCCCTCCCTTGGGTATGCCTGGGCACAGGAGCAGGGCTTGCCAGAGAGAAGAGCAGTCTGAAGCTGTGTGGAGTCAGTAGTGTTACAACTGCCATGTTTGCAAATGTGGGGCAGCAGAACCACTGCCAGGGAGCCAGGCATTTCAGCAGATCTTTCTAGGCCACTCTGTCCTCTGCTCTTGGATGACCTCTGCCATGGCTTGTGTCTCCACCAGGAAGAAGGATGTGGGCTTCAGTGGCATTGCTGCCTTAAGTGTGCAGCACTGGTGGGCAAAAGACAAGGCAGGGTTTGGCTCAGGTGCTCTCAGCTGAGCAATGCCTTTGAGCTGACCCCAAGCCTGTAGCTGTGGCTCGTCTGCCCAGGCTGTGTCTAGCTGAGCCTGCAGTAGCACCATGCCCTGACACAGCTCACCTGCCGCTCCTCCACCTGCCCACCACTTGCAGCTGCCTTCTGCTCCTGCAGCTGGAGTCCACCTCACCTCTGTCTCGGGGCTTCTTCAGGGACACAATTTCCATGGACTCTGCTTTCCATGGACTCCTTCAGCCTCTGAGTGCTACCCTTGAGCTGTAAGCTGCTGACGGCACTTGTGTGTGCATACAGCACTTGGCCACAGGGCAGAAAGTCCATCCCAGACCCCTATCAAATACTAATACTACAAATAATAATATCTCTATAAATCATGTATGGTTGTGTATATTGCAGGTGGATGACTAATGGAGGTGTCTGCACTTCTGTTGCCTGAGCAGAGGTTTTACAAAGGGCCAACCACTGGAGTTTTACCTGTAAAGAGCAAAGGAAAGGCTGCTTCCTTCCACTACACACTGCCAGAAGTGTTTGGGCTTAGGCAGAGGAGACTGAGAAAGGGCAAGGAGGGTTCTTGACTGTGCTCACCTGTGGTCCAGGCTGCCCTGCTCTGGCTGTGTTACCTGCTGTGTCCTAGTCCCAAAGCTGCAGCACTGGGGAAAGTAGTTAGCTACTGCTGTGAGATAGGAATCACAGAGTCACAGAATGTCAGGGGCTGGGAGAGACCCCCAGAGACCATCGAGTCCAACCCCCTGCCAGAGCAGCAGCACCCAGAGCAGGGCACACAGCAACACAGCCAGGGGGGTTTGCAATGTCTGCAGAGAAGGAGACTCCAACAGCCTCTCCGGGCAGCCTGCTCCAGGCCTCTGACACCCTCACAGGCAAAAAGCTTCCCCTCCTGTTCCCCTGGCACTTCCTCTGCTCCAGCTTGCCCCCAGCGCCCCTTGTGCTGCCCTTGGCCACTCCTGGGCAAAGCCTGGCTGTGTCCTCCCAACACTGCCCTGCACATCTTTAGCACAGCATTGAGGGCAGCCCTCAGGCTCCTCTGCTGCCAGCTGAAGACCTCCAGCCCCCTCAGCCTGTCCCCACAGCACCAGCCGATGACCTGCACTTCTCTTTCCTCTTCCAGATCGAGTCCCGTAAGCGGCTGGCCAGAACGGTGCTGGTCTTCGTGTGCCTCTTTGCCTTCTGCTGGCTCCCCACCCACGTCGTCTACTTGTACCGCTCCTACCACTACTCGGAGGTGGACACCTCGGTGCTGCACTTCATTTCCAGCATCTGCGCTCGGATCCTGGCGTTCACTAACTCTTGTGTCAACCCCTTCGCGCTCTACCTGCTGAGCAAGAGCTTCCGCAAGCAGTTCAACAGGCAGCTGCTGTGCTGCAGAGCCGCGCTGCTGCGCCGCTCGCCCAGCGCGCCCCGCAGCACCACCCGCGGCAGCTCCCTCAAGAGCACCAACCACTCCCTGGCCACCTTCAGCCTCATCAACGGCACCCCCGGCTGCCACGAGGGCTACGTCTGAAGGGCACCGCCAGGGGCTGACACGGGGCACCGAGCGCGGCGGCTCGCTCCTGCTCCGCGGGCATGGCGAGCGGCACACAGGCGGCGGCTGCGAGGGGCACCGCGGTGTGCTCAGACGGCTCAGAGGGGCTGGAGGCAGCCCACGCTTCACCCTGGGCTGAGGCTGCAATAGTCAGCAGCTCACCCTGGGCTGAGGCTGCAATAGTCAGCAGTTCACCCCGGGCCGAGGCTGCAATATTCAGCAGCAGCTCACTCTGGGCTAAGGTTGGAGCATCTAACATCCACCCTGGGCTGAGGTTGAATCACCTAACATCCACCCTGGGCTGAGATTGAATCACCTAACATCCACCCTGGGCTGAGATTGAATCACCTAACATCCACCCTGGGCTGAGGTCGAAACATGTAACAATTCACCCTAGGCTGAGATTGAAACACCTAACATCCACCCTGGGCTGAGGTTGGAGTACCTAATGTCCAACCTGGGCTGAGGTTGAAGCACCTAACAATTCAGCCTGGACTAGGTTGAAGCACCTAACATCCAGCCTGGGCTGAGGTTGAAGCACCTAACATTCAGCCTGGGCTAGGTTGAAGCACCTAACGTCCACCCTGGGCTGAGGTTGAAGCACCTAACATCCAGCCTGGGCTGAGGTTGAAGCACCTAACATCCAGCCTGGGCTGAGGCATCATCAGAGCAGCAAGTCACCGAGCAGCAGACCTCAGGAGCTGCCTGGGCAAAGCTGCCCTTCTTCAAGCTGCTTTTAATGAGAGTAAAATGAGCTTCTTAAGATCAAATCCAATTTGGTTCTACAGATTCTTCACCACTTGCTGCTCAGTCCCAAGCATGGGGCAGACCTGGGGCAGTGGCAAAGACCAAGAGCACAGCAGGTGCACAAACCTTGTCAGAACAGCGGCTGCTATGCTGTATTTAAATGAAAGCCACTTCAATGGGGTAACGACTCTTACAGAGGACTTGGGTGTAGGTCATTTGCAGACTGCTGAAGTGTTTCTTGGTGTTTTGAGTATGGTGTTAATTCCTGGTGTAAGAGACACCCAGAGTTTGCTGGCACACCTCGGTGGCCCTCAGCACAAGGAGCAGGATCTTGCAGCACAGCCCTGTGAAAGCAGTGAGATGAGGAGATGTGAGCTGGGAAATGTTTGCTGCTTCCCAACTTGTCAGTTTTGCCTGCGTGGGGCAGGAGGCAGCAGGGCACGCCCCAGGTGTTGCCAGCTTCCTCTTCTTGCCTTGAAGGTGTGAGAGGCAGTGAATGTTGTATCACCCAGGGGGTAGGACAGCAGTCCAGCTGGGTTTGGCTGAGGCCAGCAAATGGGAAGCAAAGCAAAGTGGAGCACAGCTCTTCTCCAGCTTCATCTATCAGCAAGGCAAGGCCCGATCAACACACACAGGGTTTGCTTTTTTCCCTTCTGTCTTCACAGAAACCTACCAAAACTGCCTACAAGGTTAGAGCCCCAGGTCTGTGCTGCTCCTGGCAGAGCAGCTCCCGTGCCAAGTGCCAGCAGCACACGGCGGCCTGGAGATAAGAGGTTCTCACTGTGCGTGGGCCTTAGGACAGGCAATGAAGCCACACACGTGATAAAAAAAGCAAGCTGCTGCAAAATGAGGCCATAAAGCAATGCCAGGATGGGAGATTGGATTGTTAATGGCCCTCATCCTCTCAGGTGAGGATCCTTTTCCTTACCACAGACAAAGGGAAAAGAGAAGACAGGAAAACTTGGTGCTGGTCTTGCTCTGTGAGTGCAGAAAGAGTCATCTCTGCATGTGTGAAGAAGAGTGTGGCCAGCAGGGCTAGGGAGGTTCTTCTGCCCCTCCACTCTGCCCTGCTGAGACCATTCCTAGAACACTGTGTCCAGTTCAGGGCTCCCCAGTTCAAGGGAGAGAGAGATCTGCTGCAGAGAGTCCAGCAGACACTGTCAGGATGACTGGGGGCCTGGAACATCTCTGCTATGAGGAAAGGCTGAGAGTCCTGGGGCTGTTCAATCTGCAGAGAAGGCTGAGAGGGATCTGAGCAATGTCTGCAGATATCTGAGGGATGGGTGTCAGGATGCAGGTGCCAGGCTCTGTGTGGTGGTGCCCAGCAACAGGGCAAGGCACAAGAAGTACCAGCTGGAACCCAGGAGGTGCCAGCTGAACAGGAGGAGACACTGCTGTGTGGTGAGGGCAGCAGAGGCCTGGAGCAGGCTGCCCAGAGAAGCTGTGGAGTCTCCTTCTCTGCAGACATTGCAACCCCCCCTGGCTGTGTTGCTGTGTGCCCTGCCCTGGGTGCTGCTGCTCTGGCAGGGGGTTGGGCTGGATGCTCTCTGAGGTCCTTTCCAGCCCCTGCCATTCTGTAAAGATCTATTGCAGGAGCTTTGGCTCTCTCAGCATCACTGGCAGCTCCCAGCTCCTGTTGTGCACTGCCGCGCTCCAGGTCACTAATCCTTCCCCCCAAACCTTCCACATCTTTCCCAGCGCTGCTACCAGCAGCCCTGGGAGCTGAGCACAGCCCGCAGGCACGTCTGGGCGCTGCAGGGGGCAGGCTGCCATACTGACAGGTGCTACTTTTTGGAGCTCCTCAGACTTCAGAGTTTCTTCTGCCTGGCAGTGTTTGGTTCGGGCCGATTCTGCTGCTTCCTCTGTGCTCCACATCTGCCTCTTCCTGAATTGTGGTGTCTGAAGCTGAAGCAGTGCAGGTGGCTGCCAAAGGGCTGCTCACTGGAGGGCTGCTCCCTGTGCTTGCTCTCTCCACCACCCAACGCTTCCAGGTTGGTTTGTTCTGTTGGTGAGAGTCCTGTTCTGTATTATTTCATGGAATGCCATTTTTGCACCAGTGATGATGTGTTAGAATAATAAATGCCATGAAATGAGCTGAGTGCTGCTTTTGGGTGGCTGCTTTTGACCATTAAGGCTAACAAGACTGTGGGCTTGGTGTGAGAAGGTATCACAGAACCAGGCAGAATGTTAGGGGTGGGAAGGGACCTCCAGAGCTCATCCAGTCCAACCCCCCCTACCAGAGAGCACCGAGGGCAGGGCACACAGGAGTCCAACACCTTCCATCAGCTTTATGTTTTCACAGAATCACAGAAGCATGCAGGCTGGCAAAACTTCTCAGGATCACCAAGTCCAACCTAGAACTTTACTCTACAAGATTCACCTCCAACCACATCCCCAAGCACCACATCCAAACCACCCTTACACACATCCAGGGTGGGTGATTCCACCACCTCCCTGGGCAGCTCCTTTTGCTTCTAAGGCAGCACTTTTCACAGGTTGGGAATTCCCTGGTGCTGTGCCTGCTGCTCCTTGGTGTGGTGAGGAGAGAGGTGTTCCAAGGTCTGCCTGCACACCATGAAGTGCCCAGAGACTACCACGTCTTTCTGCTGCAGCCTGGGCTCCTTCTGCTCAGGTAGCCAAGGGTAGCACCAATTGTGCTGGCACACGAATTGTGCAGGTGAAAGAGAGAGCAGATCCAGAAGCGTCTTTGTGGTAGCTCTTCAGACTGTTGGATGTCTGCTGGCACTTCAAAGAACCCTGGACGGTGAAGAATGGCTTGAATGGCTTTAAAATGCAAATGGGGCATTTGATATTAATGTCAGACCCCATTTCCTGCAGTGGTGACCGATCAGCCTCGGAAAGTTCTGTGCCTTTGTGTGGCAGAGTTCATCCGAAGTTCTTGAACAGAACCACAGACCTTAGGAAATACTCTGAAATTCAAATTAAGGCAGGGGGATCTACAAACACCTTTATCTGCACTGAAACACGAGAAGTACAGCAGGTGGTGCTGAGGGAAAGGAACGAATGTTGGCAGACAGAGGTTGTACTTTCTTGCTGCCCTGACAGCCACAGGTCACAGAGTCACAGAATGGGTTGGAAAGGACCTTCAAGACCATCCAGTTCTAACCCCCGCCCTGCTGCCATGGGCAGGGGACACCTCCTACCACAACAGGGTGCTCAAGGACTCATCCAGCCTGGCCTTGAACAACTCCAGGGAGGTTGTGGAGCACAGAATCACCCAATGTGATCAAAGATTCTGTGATTCTGTGCTCCACAACCTCCCTGG
>VWYK01022614.1:0-29439 GCA_013399775.1 Semnornis frantzii | reverse complement strand
CCCGCAGTGTGAGCTCGGCAGCACTGCCTGCAGCTGTGAGCCCCTGCCAGGGACCTCAGGAGTTCCTTCCATCTTACCTCTGCTCTCTGCTTTCTGTGGTGGGCCCTTGCTGCCTGCAGCATCCCTTCAGGCATTCATCACCACATCTGCTCGGGCAGCTCCTTCCCAAAGCTCCAAGCATTTCCTGGGATCTGCTCACCCAGGTGCCATGAGTGAGAGGTTCTGTAGCTCTCCTGCAGCTGCTCTGCCTGTCTCTGCAGGACCTTTTCCTGAATCTATTCAGCCACAAATTCCATTACTATTTCTAAACTGCCTTTTAAGACCATCCAGAAGAGGCCACAAAGATGCTCCCAGGGCTGGAGCAGCTCTGCTGTGAACACAGGCTGAGGGAGCTGGGGGTGTGCAGCCTGCAGAGGAGAAGGTTCCAGGGGGACCTCAGAGCTGCCTGCCAGGAGCTGAAGGGATCCTGCAGGAAGGCTGCAGAGGGACTTTGGCTGAGGGGGTCTGCAGACAGACCAAGGGAGAATGGTTTGGAGCTGAGGCAGAGCAGGGTCAGACTGGAGCTGAGGAAGAAGTTGTTGAGTGTGAGGGTGCTGAGAGTGTGGCACAGGCTGCCCAGGGAGCCTGTGGCTGCCTCCTTGGTGGGGGTGTTGCAGGCCAGGCTGGATGAGGCCCTGAGCAGCTGAGTCTAGCTGAGAGGTGTCCCTGGGCATGGTGGGGAGGTTGGAGCAGATGAGCTCTGAGTTTCCTTCCAGCCTGAGCCACTCTGGGTTCTCTCCACAGTCAGTAATGCCACAGAAACACCAAGCACTGTTAAAGAGCAATGTTAAACACTGCAGGCAAAGAAATACTCACATAGCAGAGATGGTACAGATGCAGACTGAAGCTTCATAAGCTTCACCACTTGGTTTTCTCTCTGGACACAGTTGAAGGGCAGCAGCCACCTCTGCTTCATCCCCAGGTTGCTCACTTTCCTCAGGTGACAGTGCAGGGCCAGCAGTGGCACTGAGCAATGGGGGGTGAATGCCTCCTCCTCTCCCTCACCAGTGCTCTGTGCCTCTGTGAAAGCCTTTGAGGCAGCACTGAAGTCCTCTCTGGTGGTGCACAAGCAGCCCACGCTGCAAAGTCTTGCATGCTTGATGAAGAGCACAGATCAGGGGACAGCTAATTAAAATCTTCCATCAGGTGATGGAAGACTGCACAAGATTGGGAAGGCTCTCAGACTGCACACAGCAAAACACCAAGCAGGAAAACAACTCAGAGCTGCAAAGGGCATCTTCAGAGTGGGGTCAGTGACAGCGCTGACACTGCTCTGAGGTGAAAGCAGCACCTCAGAGTGGTGCAGGGGCAAAAATCAGTGTTCAGCACTTGTTCCTCTGGAAATCCAGCACAACAAAACATCAGCTGCACCTTTGTCTTTGGGAAGATCCTGTCTGAGCCTGCTGAGGAGCAGCAATGGTGAAAGAGATTTCTGCTGCCCATCTTTAGGCTGTAAGCTGTGCTCAGCACCAGCTCAGTGGCAATGACTGTGCCAGACCCTACAGAATGGCTCAGCTCTACACAGCAGCTTTTGATGGACCACGGTAGAAATCAAAGATAACTAATTGGTGATCAATCACATTGCTTCTCTTGCTTGCTTTCAGATCCATTTTGGTTTAAATCACGAAAGTGCCATTAGAGTTCTGCTTCTTGTCTTCGCCTGCCCTGTCCTCCTTGGCTAGGCAGGGCAGCCCTTGGTGGTAGTAGCTCTCCTAGCAAGACATTTACCCTCTATACTACCCCTCTGCTCTGCCTTGCTGAGGCCACATCTGGAGTCTTGTGTCCAGCTCTGGGCCCTCAGGTCAAGAAGGAGCTCAGGGAAGTGCTGGAGAGAGCCCAGTCCAGAGGCACAGAGCTGCTGCAGGCAGTGAACATCTCCTGTGAGGCCAGGCTGAGGGAGCTGGGGCTGGCAGCTGGCGGCAGAGGAGCCTGAGGGCTGCCCTCAGTGCTGTGCTAAAGATGTGCAGGGCAGTGTCAGGAGGATGCAGCCAGGCTGTGCTCAGGGGTGGCCAAGGGCAGCACAAGGGGCACTGGGGGCAAGCTGGAGCAGAGGAGGTGCCAGGGGAACAGGAGGGGAAGCTTTTTGCCTGTGAGGGTGTCAGAGGCCTGGAGCAGGCTGCCTAGAGAGGCTGTGCAGTCTCCTCTGCAGACATTCCCAATCCCCCTGGCTGTGTTGCTGTGTGCCCTGCTCTGGGTGCTGCTGCTCTGGCAGGGGCTGGGCTGGATGCTCTCTGGAGCTCCCCTCCAGCCCCTCTGCCTCTGTGTTTGTGATCCTTAGCCACGTAATGGGCAGAATGACTGCGAGAACCACTGAGAACTTTCTCTTGAGAAGATAAACAGCAGAATGAAATCACACATGGAGGACTGTGCAGTGCTAGTGGCGCTGTACAGAGAGCTCTGCTGGTTGGCTTTGCCTGCCCCAGACAGCTCTATTAATCCTTTGCCTCGATAACTATTGAGCACAGCCCAGATTCATAGCAAAACAAATTACTTTGGGGAGGAACATTGACTTTCAGGGCTAGAGAAGTCAGGTGAAAGAAAAGGAGATTCATCCTGTGTAGCACCAAGGCTTTTCTGTGCTGCCAGTGAAAGAAGCAAACAGAAGCTCTGGGGCTCTTTAAAGAACAGAAGAGCCTGGCTCAGGCCAGTCCCAGGCACACCTCCAGGCTGGGTGCAGAGTGGACTGAGAGCAGCTCTGAAGAAAGAGCACCTTGGGGGTGCTGGGTGCTGAGCAGCTCCCCAGGAGCCAGCAGTCCCCTCCTGCAGCCCAGCAGGCAGCTGTGTGCTGGGCTGCAGCCAGAGGAGTGTGGGCAGCAGGGCAAGAGAGGGGATTCTGCCCCTTGGCTCTGTTCTGCTCAGACCTCACCTCCAATCCTGCCCACAGGCCCAGCAGCTCAGCTGCTGGGAGCAAAGACCTTGGCTCAGGATGGGCTGAGTGGTGTCTGCTCGGTGCTGTGCACATGGCCTCTGCTGTGCCCCAAATCCCTGCTGCCTGACACAGGGCAGAAGTGGAGCTGCTCACAGCATCCTTGCAGACTTTGCTTTCCCCTGCTCCTGCACTGTTATCAAAGGTTTGAACTCATATCTCACATTATCTAAGTGCTCTACCTCAGACACCTCCCTCTGGGCAGCTGTCCCAGGCAGCCTGCCCTGACATTTGGAAAATTCCTCCTCGGTTCCAGTCAAAATGCCCTAACATCACATTTGCAGCTCTTCTGCCTTCTCATTCCCCCTAATGCCTGTTTTTCTTGCTGGTATTTGCTCTCACAGAGGCTTTAGAGGCAGGAGTCTTGGCTCAGCCTTTGGAGTGCTTGGGTGACCAAGAGTGAAGCTCTCTCATTTCCCTCCTCTGAAGGTGTCCTCTTAGTGCCCCGGAGAGGCACCTGTGGCACGCTTTGGTTCATAGGCTCATGGAATGGATTGGGTTGGAAGTGACAGCAGAGATCATCCAGTGCCAAGCCCCCTGCCATGGATAGGGACACCTCCCACCAGCACAGGGTGCTCAAGGCCTCATCCAGAGCCACATTGGGATGCTGTCCTCTGTTTCAACAGAGGCAGGAACATGTTTTGCCCATGTTTATTATCCAGAGCTCTTCAGTCATAGAATCATAGAATTATAGAATCATAGAATCACAGAATCATATAAGCACAGAATCATAGAATCAGTCAGGATTGGAATGGACCACAAGGATCATCCAGTTCCACCCTCCCTGCCATGCACAGGGACACCTCACACTAGGTCAGGCTGGCCAGAGCTGCATCCAGCCTGGCCTTAAACACCTCCAGGGATGAGGCTTCCACCACCTCCTTGAGCAACCCCTTCCAGGCTCTCACCACCCTCATGCTGAACAACTTCTTCCTAACATCCAGTCTGAATCTCCCCATGTCAAGCTTTGTTCCATTCCCCCATTCCTATCACTCCCTGACACCCTAAAAAGTCCCTGCCCAGCTTTCTTGTTGCCCTCTTCAAATACTGCAAGGCCACAATAAGGTCAGCTGGGAGCCTTCATCCTGCACAGCTCCAACTACCTCATTCTCTCCCCACAGCAGAGCAGCTCCAGCCCTCTGCTCACCTGCTCAGTCCTACCCACGGCAGCCATAAGTCACCCAGAAGTGCTCCATTCACTCACACACTCACTGCAAGGCTTCTGCATCTGCATTTATTTCCCCATGCGGAGCAGGCTAGGAGCTCCCCAGGGGCTTCTGAGCAAGCCTTCCTCTTTGAGTCTTTATTCATGAGGGTCTGTCCCTGGTTCCTCCTTGGGCTGTCTCTGGCTAACCTCACCCTTCACTTGGCATCCACATCAGTGAACAGCTCTGCAGCCCTGCTGCCTGCCTGCCTGCCTGCCTGCCTGCTGCTCTCTGCCCAGAGCTCCTGTGCCTGCCCTGTCGTCAGACAGTGCTGGCTTAGCTGATTTTAATTAGTGGTAGCTGCGGAAAGCCCTCTGGGATTCTGGGAACCAAGATCATTCACACTCAATCCAATCAAAGGATAAACAAAGCTAAATGTTGTAATTAAGGATCCTGACTTACAAAGGCTAATTGCTTTTGTGTTTGATTTTTTTCTTTTGGGAAATGAAGAGCTCCAAAGGAGCACCACAGCTAAGGGGAATGAGGGTAGGAAAATTACCACAACAGAGCAGTCACAAAACCTCATGAAAGCAGACATAGGAGGCCTGGAGGTTTCCTCACTAAGATACTGGGGCAGAAGAGCAAAACCAAGACACAAGATTAACTGTTTTTGTCTAATGACAAAGACAAGCACAAAATCAAACTGGCTCAAGAGACAGAGGAGGAGAGGAAAGGAGATGTGTCCCTTGGGAAAGGATGGCAAAGCCCAGAGCCCAGAGCCTCAGCTAGGCACAGCTCCGAGGCAAGCCTTGCAGCTCTGAAGCAAAGCCAAAGAAGCCCAAGGAAAACAGGACCAGGTCAGCCCTGCGGGCTAGCTCAGGCCATGTGGGATCTCTCTTCAGGAATAACCTGGTTTAAAAGGGGAGAATCAAAGGATCTCCACCTGGAATTCCGTGGAGTCAGTGACAAACTGCCCTACAGCACAAGCTGCTGGTGGAGGTGGAATTAGCAAACACAAGCACAAGGACTATGAAGTGATCGATCAGGGGTGGCTGAGAGCCTGAGCCCTGGGGCTGTTCAGTCTGCAGAGGAGAAGGCTGAGAGGGATCTGATCAATGTCTGCAGATATCTGAGGGGTGGGTGTCAGGATGCAGGTGCCAAGCTCTGTGTGGTGGTGCCCAGTGACAGGGCAAGGCACAACAGGTAAAAGCTGGAACCCAGGAGGTGCCAGCTGACCAGGAGGAGACACTGCTGTGTGGTGAGGGTGTCAGAGGCCTGGAGCAGGCTGCCCAGGGAGGCTGTGGAGTCTCCTTCTTTGCAGAAATTGCAAACCTCCCTGGCTGTGCTCCTGTGTGCCCTGCCCTGGGTGCTACTGCTCTGGCAGGGAGATTGGACTGGATGCCCTCTGGAGGTCCCTTCCAACCTAAGCCATCCTATGACTCTATGATTCTGTGCAAGTTGGAAATGCTGTGGGATGCCAAAGCAGGGAGCAATAGGATTTGACCACTGTGGCAGCTGCCTGACATCAGTGTCCACTGCTGCAGCTGTGCCCTCCAGTCCATGCAGCTTGTAGCTGGCAGAAAGTGCAAAGATGTCTGCAGACCTCTAGGGCTCTCCTTTGCTTGACAGCACCAAACAGGTCTACGTAAAACAGATATTCAGGGCTCAGTGGTTTTGTATCATTTCAGACAGGAACATTTTTAGGATTTTTAGGAACTTTGTAGGCTGTCAGGGAGTGATAGGAGTGGGGGGAATGGAACAAAGCTCGAAATGGGGAGATTCAGACTGGGTGTTGGGAAGAATTTCTTCAGCATGAGGGTGGTGAGAGCCTGGAAGGAGTTGCCCAGGGAGGTGGGGGAAGCCTCATCCCTGGAGGTGTTTAAGGCCAGGCTGGATGCGGCTCTGGCCAGCCTGGCCTAGTGTGAGGTGTCCCTGTGCATGGCAGGGAGGGTGGAACTGGATGATCCTTGTGGTCCCTTCCAGCTCTCCCTGGTTCTATGTTTCTATGATTTTTGCCCAAATAGCGAAAGTCTCTTGTTTGGTGAACACTTGGCTCTGCCCACTGAGGTTGGGCCATACTTCCATAAAAAGCACAGACACAAAGCCTCCAAAGCCACTAGGAGAAGCTGCCACTGCCTCAGCACAGCTCTGCCACTGCCAACAGCATCTGTGGATACTGCCAGGATGGCTCAAATGTGGAAAAGCAAAGAGGCAAAACTCAACATAGGTTTGTATCTGAAGAGGAGGCACTGGAGTTTAACAGAGACTGGTAAGTGCAGGTGGTGTGCCCAGGGACAGGTGGTTGTGAGGGCATTTGGTTGTAAATCGTATTTGGATAAGGCCATCAGAAGTTGTTTCAGGCAGAGCTGAATTGAAAGATCACTGCTGGAAAAGGACACACGCACAAAAAAAGGCACAAAAGGACAGCAGAAGACTTCTGAGGCAAATGGGTTTGTAATCAAGTTGTCAGAAATCCACACTCAGGTGTGGCTGCTCCCCTGCTCCCATCAGTCTGCTTTCTGCAGTGCTCAGAGCAGCCAAATCCTCACAAAGCACAGTGCAGGGAAAGGAACATGCTGAAAAATGGGAGTGTTGGGTTGGTTTTTTTTTCTAGCCTAGGCTGACACATGTCAGCAAGGCTGAGATCTATAGTAGAGAAGCAGCAAGCAGCAGACTTCTGTGCCTCTGCTCAGGGCCTGATAGGATGAACCTGCCTGAAACTTATCAGAGAACCACAGCATGGCTCAGACTGGCAGGGATNTCTAACCCTGCTCTGCCTCAGCTCCAAACCATTCCCCCTTGGTCTGTCGGCAGATCCCCTCAGCCAAAGTCCCTCTGCAGCCTTCCTGCAGGATCCCTTCAGCTCTTGGCAGGCAGCTCTGAGGTGCCCCTGGAGCCTTCTTCTCTGCAGGCTGCACACCCCCAGCTCCCTCTGCTGCTCCAGCCCTTGGAGCATCTTTGTGGCCTCCTCTGGCCTCACTCCATAGCTTTGTGTCTTCCTTCTGCTGCTGGGGACAGCAGCACTGGAAGCAGGACTGGAGGTGAGATTTGAGCAGAGCAGAGTCCAGGGGCAGAAGTATCAGGGTAAGACCACTGAAAGTGCTGAAGGTTGTGTGCCCTCCCTAAGAGCTCTGCCGGGCAGAAGGTGTAGCTGACTGACTGTAATTGGCTTTTTTTGTGGTTGATGAGAGAACAGAACCATTTGTCATGAAGATGTGGAGTTTCTCCCCTCCCGTGTGCACAGAATGAGAGTGAAGTTTGGCACCTGGCTCTTGCTGTCCAGCAGAGCTTTCTCTTTTTGCTGTGCTCCTAGATACAGACCTCAGCCGCAAGCACTCAGGAGTGAACAGGCTGGTGGTGAAATCTCTCCCCCTGTGAACAAATGCTTCTGCCAAAATCACGGAGAGTAGCCTACTGCTGTCTCCATTCTCACATTTGCAGACCCATTAACTTCCGATGTGACTGCTGGAGCACACAGTTAATGAGCAGCGCTTTACACTGACAACTGCAGCCAGGCTGCTGAGCAGAATTGCTTGCAGGGACTCAGTTAAATGCACACCAAGGAAATCCTGACTGTAACACCAAGGAACTCCTGACTGTAACACCAAGGAAATCCTGACTGTAACACCAAGGAACTCCTGACTGTAACACCAAGGAACTCCTGACAGTAACACCAAGGAACTCCTAACTGTGCTGCTTCCCATGGGACAGGCACTACGCTGCTCTGGGGGAACACACTGCTGAGAGCTGATCCTGTGCTCATTGAGCCTTGGGAGGAGAAGGCTCCAGAGGGACCTCAGAGCTGCCTGCCAAGAGCTGAAGGGATCCTGCAGGAAGGCTGCAGAGGGACTTTGGCTGAGGGGGCCTGCAGGCAGGCCAAGGGGGAATGGTTTGGAGCTGAGGTAGAGCAGGGTTAGACTGGAGCTGAGGAGGAAGGGTGGGGAGACACTGAACAGGTTGTCCAGAGTAGGTTGTGGATGCCCCCTCCATAGAGGTGAGGTCTTTAGCAACCTGGGCTGGTGGGGGGTGTCCCTGCCCATGGCAGGGGGGTGGCAGTAGGTGATCCTCAAGGTCCCTTCCAACCTAAACCATCCTTTGAATCTATAGGAAGTAAAGAAAAACCTCCTAAGCCCTACTCAATTAATGAAAGCTTTATTTGGCCTCTCTCACCTCAACTGATGCACCGAAAGAGAGAACCATTAGCAGGGTTTTGCTGGAATAAAACTGATGTGGAGGAGAAATTAACCTCCATTGCCTAAGTCTGTGGAAGGCTCTGACCTCAGGATGTTGTCTTCTGATTATTTATCCTTTCCAGAGAACGAGTTCAGGCTTTCTAAGGATGCTTTTTTATTTTTTTCCTTTTTTTTGCTATTGCTGATAAATCAGGGAGCACAGTGAAGAGAAGAAGTGACAAGAAATACTTGGAGAGCTGTGAGGTGCCGCTGCCACCTCTGACCTGGCCTGCCTGGCCACTACCACACAACTACCACAAGACAGAAGATGGGTTTTTTGGCTGCAGAGAGGAACTACTGCCTGGAGGGGAAAGAGAATGAGTGCTAGAGGAAGGCTTTGGAGCAGCACCTCCAGGCATGTTGAAGCTTACAAACAGAGGTTAAACAAATCTGCTGCTTGTTTGTGTAAGGAGAAAAATATTTACAAGCTAATCAAATGCAGGTTGCTGCTGTCTCTGCCAGCCAGCTCTGCCTTGCTCTTTGGAATAGAGGAATGAAAGCAGATGGGGTGTTCTTTCCAACCAAACTGTGCACACAGAGCTTCCCAGAAAGCAGCTGCCACATATGTGCCACAGACAGAAGGCACTGAGCAGAAATGAGGGGAGAGTTTGCTGGGTCTGAGGAAGCAAACAGGGAGCTGTAGCTGATGGTTGGGCCAGCAGGACTAGGGCAGTCCTTTCGCCTCTGTGCTCAGCACTGGTCAGGCCACAGCTTGAGTGCTGTGTCCAGTTCTGGGCCCCTCAAGTCAAGAGAGATGTTGAGGGGCTGGAAGGTGTCCAGAGAAGGGCAGCAAGGCTGGGGAGGGGCCTGG
Source organism: Semnornis frantzii (assembly GCA_013399775.1). Taxonomy (NCBI): domain Eukaryota; kingdom Metazoa; phylum Chordata; class Aves; order Piciformes; family Ramphastidae; genus Semnornis; species Semnornis frantzii. Next base: position 20,286 of record VWYK01022614.1, on the reverse strand, counting down.
AGCACAGCCCTGTGAGGAGAGGCTGAGGGAGCTGGGGGTGTGCAGCCTGCAGAAGAGGAGGCTCGGGACAGACCTCATTGCTCTCTACAGCTACCTGAAGGGAGGTTGTAGCCAGGTGGGGTTGGGCTCTTCTCCCAGGCAACCAGCAACAGAAGAGGAGGGCATAGCCTCAGCTGTGCCAGGGCACGTTCAGGCTGGAGGTTAGGAGGAAGTTCTTCACAGCAAGAGTGATTGGCATTGGAATAGGCTGCCCTGGGAGGTGGAGTCATCATCCCTGGAGGTGTTTAAGAGGAGGCTGGATGAGGCACTTGGTGCCATGGGTTAGTTAATTAGAAGGTGTTAGGTGATAGGTTGGACTGGATGATCTCAGAGGTCTTTTCCAACCTGGTTGATTCTGTGACTCTGTGATATGTGACACACTGCTAGAACATTGGTTTGAGCTGCTCTGTGTTTGTGCCAATGGACAGGAGCCTTTGTCTGGACCATCCCAGGCAGAGCCACACGTGATGTGTCCCTGAAAGCTCAGGCAAAGCTCTAAAGAACCTTAGAACCACTAATCTGGAAAAAGCCTTTAAGGTGATGGAGTGCAGTGGCAGCAGTGCTTGGCCAGTCCTTGCTGTGCTGAGGGCTCCAGAGCTGGCCCCAACCCTGCAGGTGAGGTCTTCCCAGAGCAGAGCAGAGGGGCAGGATCCCCTCTCTCCATCTCTGCCCACGCTGCTGTGGATGCAGCCCAGGCTGCCCTCAGCCTTCTGGGCTGGCCATGCCCACTGCTGCCTCCTGCCTAGCTTCTCACCCTCCAGCACCCCAAGTCCTTCTCCATCCCCTGTCCCCACTGAAGAGTATTCTCCACAGCCATGCTGACCTCATATCCATGGGCCTCATAGCCTGCCACAGGCAGTGTGAATCTGAAGGCTCTGCAGGGAGCCATTTTCATCAAAATGCCATCACCTCAGACAGAAGTGAGGTTTCCTTTGGCTTCCAAACTCCAAAAACATGCTGATGAAACAGAGCTGCTTCAGAACTTCAGCACCTGATGTACACTGCACTCCAAGAATGCTTTTGGTAACTGACTCTCTGCAGGGGATCAGCATGTGAACTCCTTCAGAGGAAATACAAACTGAGCAGGGATCTCTCTATGGCTCCCAACTGCTGGCTGAAGCCCTTCAGCTGAGACCAAAGATGCAGGAAGGACAGAGCAGGTTGTGAGGTCCCTGCAGCTTTGGGACTGGAGGTGGCCCAGTTACAGCATCTGCAGGCTTGATGGAGCTCTCTACCCTCCCTGCTGTTGGGCTTCGGCCTAGGGCAGATGATGAGCTGATGCTAAGCAGCACAAAATGTCAGTTCTCAGCAAGGGTAATAATGCTGCTGGGACATAAATCATCTGTTGGGACACAGCCAGGCAGCAGCAAATTGCAGGCTTAATAACAGAAGATATCCCTGGTCTGTGGAAGAGGTGGTTCAGATTGAGGGCAAATACCTGCCCAGGGCAGCTGTAAGGATTGTAGCAGAGAGCACCAAGGAGAAGTGTGGCTGCTGAAGCTGCTCGCTTCCCTCAGTGAGCCAGCACTGATCCTGGCCTCACTGAACCTAGCTTTCCCTGCCAGGGCATGCCCAAGGAGGGGATTCTGCCCTTCCAATCTGCTCTGCTCAGACCTCACCTGCAGCACTGCCTCCAGCTCTGGGCCCCCAGCAGAAGAGGGACATGGAGCTGCTGGAGAGGGTCCAGAGGAGGCCATGGAGATGCTCAGAGGGCTGGAGAAGCTCCCCTGTGGGGACAGGCTGGGAGAGCTGGAGGTGTTCAGCCTGGAGAAGAGAAAGCTCCAGGGAGACTTTAGAGCAGCCTGCCAGTGCCTGAAGGGGCTGCAGGAGAGCTGGGAAGGGACTTTGGAGAAGGGTTGGGAGTGCCAGGCTGAGGGGGGATGGATTGAAGCTTGAGAAGGGCAGAGTGACACTGGAGATAAGTAGGTCAGTAGGCCAAGGGGGAATGGTTTGGAGCTGAGGCAGAGCAGGCTTAGACTGGATACTGGGAAGAAGTTGTTGAGTGTGAGGGTGCTGAGAGTCTGGCACAGGCTGCCCAGGGAGGGTGTGGCTGCCTCCTGCCTGGGGGGGGTGCAGTCCAGGCTGGATGAGGCCTTGAACAGCTGAGTCTAGCTGAGAGGTGTCCCTGGGCATGGTGGGGAGGTTGGAGTGGGGGAGCTCTGAGGTCCCTTCCAGCCTGACCCAGTCTACGGTTTTCAAAATGAGGCTCATACTGACCCCCAAGAAAACTTTAGCTTCACAGGAAGGAGACAGAACTGAATCACTTGGGCAGAGCTGACACAGCTCAGATGTTACAAAGCCTTACTCATTTGAAATGAGCAAGGGTGGCACAGCAGCCCCGGTCCTGATAAACAGAAGATGAGTGCCTTGGATTGATAGCAATCAGCCTGTGCCTCATGAGAGGGCAGATTGGAGTGGGCTCATTCGGGTGTCATGGGAGGCAGAAAAACCCAACCCAAGCTTCAGTTGCTCTGTGCTGCAGAGAGCCACTTCAGAGAGGTGCTGCTGTGACACCTGCCTTGTGCTGGGCACCACCAGCAGGAAGCATCTCCCTTCTAGGAGGTACCGTGGCTGGGCTCAGGCACTAGCTGCAGCCTCCCTTCCCTTGGCAGCTGTGCCCTCTGAGCTGGGCATTCTGCACCGTGCATTCCATGCCAGCAGGGCTGCTGCCCAGAGACAGTCCCCCTGCAGCTGCTGCTGGGTTCTCTGCTGACCTGCTCCACTTGGGAAACCTGATTAAGGCTGGTTTGGAGAAATCCTGTCAGAGCTGCTCAGCCTGACAAGCTGCAGCCACTGTGTCCTGCCTGTCTTCTCAGACGTGAGACAGCTACATCAGTGCCAGACATGGGCACCTCCCATGCAGCTGGAGAGGAGACAAACGTGGGCACTGCTGGGCTGCAGGCTCCAGAGACAAAGCACTGCCTGACCTCAACTCTCTGCAGCAGGTCTCTGCCTCTCTTGAGCTGGGGAGCCCCACACTGGACACAGGACTCCAGGAGTGGTCTCAGCAAGGCAGAGCAGAGGGGCAGGAGAACCTCCCTAGCCCTGATGGCCACACATGGTGCAGCCCAGGGTGCCCTTGGCCCTGTTGGGCACAAGGGCACATTGGTGCCCCATGCAGACCTTGCTGCCCCGCAGCACTCCAAGGCCTTTCTCCATGGAGCAGCTCTCCAGCAGGATGGCCTCCAATCTGTCCTGGTGCCTGGGCTTGTCCCTGCCCAGATGCAGCACTCTGCACTTGTCCTTATTGAACCTCATGAGGTTCTCCTTCAGCCAGCTCTGTAGCCAGGTACACCCAAGCATGAAACTACTGAAAGAACTTTGGCTTGCAGACCATGGCAGCCACAGATTGCTTTTTTCCTCCCTGTGTTTCTTTTATTCTCCCATGTTGTCCAAAACAGTGAACCTTAGTCTGGTCCCAAAAATCTGTGCCTGGTTTCCTTCCACCTTTCTGTGGCAGCATAAAGGTGGCTCTGTCTGTGCCAAGTGCCAGGTAATTTCCTCAGTAAACAGGTAGTGATGGAGATAAAATCTGTGAAGGAAGGAAATGAACTTTTTTAGCCCAAATGATGGAAGTTGTTTCAATTCCTCTTGGTCTTGCATTGGCCTTTCCACCACATGGAAATGAAAGAGAAGCTAAATAATGCTAGTACTTGACAGCAGCTTTGTGCCAAAGAGAGTTAAGGAACCAAAGCTAAGCAGAATACAAAGGAGCAATCACCACCACTTCAGTCTCTGCCCTTTTCATATGCCTCAGCTTGAAGGACTTGTAAGAGGGATTAGGTTTTAAAGAGAAAATTGACACTCAAAAGGAACTGAAGTTCTTCATCTCCCACACCAATACTGAGCACTGCCTTGGTGCCACAGGCCCAGCAATATGTTGGGCAAACCCAACTAGGAAGGTGCAAGCTCTCCTCACTGTGTGGTGTGGAGCAGGGTCCTGCATGGGCACAAAAGTCACCCAGGTAGGACAGGGAGCTATGAGGCCTCAGAGCAGGCAAAGGAAGCTCCAAATGCAGTCACTGCCCCTCCTGCACCTTCATCTCTGCCTGCCTAGCACCCAGCACTCCTCTGCAGCAGTGCTGCTCCCTCTGCCCCAGCCCTGCAGGGACACCTCAGGCTTCAGAGGCACTGAGGCTCCTTTGGTTCTGCCCTCTGAGCAGCAGCTCACTGGCAGAGGTGAGGCCAGGAGGCAGGAGGTGAAGAAAGTATTTTTGGTTTGGTTTAGAGGAGATTTTCAGCTCTGCTTTTTCCACACAGAAGGATTAATAGAGCTGCTGACACCACAGCACCACAGCATGTCAGAGGGTGGAAGGGTGCTCCAGAAAGCATTCACCCCAACTCCCTGCCAGAGCAGCAGTACCCAGGGCAGGGCACACAGCAACACAGCCAGGGGGATTGGCAATGTCTGCAGAGAAGGAGACTCCACAGCCTCTCTGGGCAGCCTGCTCCAGGCCTCTGACACCCTCACAGGCAAAAAGCTTCCCCTCCTGTTCCCCTGGCACCTCCTCTGCTCCAGCTTGCCCCCAGTGCCCCTTGTGCTGCCCTTGGCCACCCCTGAGCACAGCCTGGCTGCATCCTCCCAACACTGCCCTGCACATCTTTAGCACAGCACTGAGGGCAGCCCTCAGGCTCCTCTGCTGCCAGCTGCCAGCCCCAGCTCCCTCAACCTGGCCTCACAGGAGATGTTCACTGCCTGCAGCAGCTCCTGCTCCTCTGGCCTGGACTCTCTCCGGCACTTCCCTGAGATCCTTCTTGATCTGATGGGCCCAGAGCTGGACACAAGATTCCAGCTGTGGCCTCAGCAGGGTAGAGCAGAGGGGCAGGAGAACCTCTCTGGACCTACTCACCACAGCCCTTCTAATCCAGCCCAAGGTGCCACTGGCCCTCACAGCCACAATGCCAGGTTCTCTGCCATCCCAGTTCTTTGGATGCAGCTGAGACCAAATCTCAGGCCATTCTCAAATGCTAACTCCCAAGAGGTGTTCATTCCTTGCTAGAAGGTGAATCACAGAATCAAGCAGGTTGGCACTAAGTGCCCCATCCAGGCTTTGCTTCAACACCTCCAGGGACAGTGACTCCATCACCTCCCTGGGCAGCCCATTCCAATGCCAATCACTCTCTCTGGCAAGAACTTCCTCCCAACATCCAGCCTAGACCTCTCCTGGCACAGCTTGAGGCTGTGTCCTCTTGTTCTGTTGCTGGGTGCCTGGCAGAAGAGCTCAACCCCTACTGAAATGAAGCAACCTACTGCAAAGGTTGATTTTCTCAAGCAACTCCTAGGCTGAAGCAGATGCCAAAGAAAACAGCACTGACTGGGATGCTGCTGCCCATGAGGCAGGAGCCATCTCCTGCTCTGTCAGGTCTCACCCATCCTGGCCAGCTGTTGGTCTCTCAGGCACGGGGAAGTCCCTTTGAGCTCTGTGCCTGCAGTCTCTGCAGCAGGGAACAGAGCTGCTCCTCAGCGTCTCTGAAGAGCTTGCAGATAGCTCCACCAGCCCCGGCTGGCATTCGTGCAGGCTGTGACAGCTTGGTGGTGTCTAAGGGCCTCCCGCTGGTGACACCACAAAACTGCATTGGCACTACGTGGGCAGCCTCCAAGCAAGGCTCCTCTCCTCCTGGAGCGTGGCATGTGAGGGCTTCGTCTGCTCCTGCCAGGTGGGGAGGGCTCGGCTGGGACCTGGGCTGGGGCGCGGGGACAGCCCGGCAGTGGTTTGAAAGGTGAAGGTGGTGAGATTAGGAAAAAGGCAAAGTTCCAGCTGTAAAGGCACTCCCAGTGCCCGTGTAACCTGCTCACTCTCTACAGGCTGCCCAGCATGGCTGTGCTGGCCTGCTCCTCACCAACCAGGATTAGGTGCACAGAAGCAAAACCTTGTTTAGAGCACCCCCAGCACTGCAGAGCTGCGTTGCAAGGGGACAGAAACCAAGCAGAGCAGGAAGGTCCAATGGAAGGTAGGACCCAAAGTTGTCCTTAGGCTGTTCCTCAAGCTTTCCTCTCCAAGGCTAGAGAGAATTTCTGTCCCAGCCTAGTGCTGCTCAGTTCTGTGTCCTTCCTCACACATACTAAGAGATCTTCCTGGCAGCTCTCCTCAGCCACCTGGCAGTGCCAAGGCTGGACACAGTGCCAAGGTTAGATGCAGTGCCACCACTGCCAGATGTCCTGCTCACAGCTGTGTGCTTTTCCTGCTGCTGCTATCCTCCTTTGCTCTGTCTCCATCTCCACATTACTCTTCTCAACTCTGCTGTACCACCTTTCTCCTGCCCATGACAAAGAGCTTCCTTGGAACAGTTCCTCTGGGCACATGTCCCTGTAAGTGTAAGGCAGGACAGCAAAGCCCTCTGCCTACACTGCCTGGCCCTGGCACTGCCCAGCTGCCCTGCAGCCAGCCTGCATTCCTCTGGTGGTCACTGATGTCCAGGGAATGCACAAACGATAGACTGGCTCAGGTGGGAGGTCCCTCTTGGTTGTGGAGTCTCCTCGGCAGACGCTGCAACCCCCCTGGCTGTGTTCCTGTGTGCCCTGCACTGGGTGCTGCTGCTCTGGCAGGGAGTTGGGCCAGATGTTCCCTGGAGGTCCCTTCCCCTGACACTCTGTGGCTCTGTAATACTTGGAAGCTATCCTGCTCTACTGTGGGAAGGGCTGCATGGCACCTACTGATCAGGATGGATGCAGCAGAAAAGCCTTGGTGAAATCTGCCATGTATTTTCCAGCTTAGACTTCAAATTACAGCAGCATAAATAAATCATTGAAGATATCCCAAATTATTTTACTACTTCCCCTGCTCACAAATCATCTGCAAGCAGATTGTGACATCTCCCTGGTTCTCTCTCTCCATTCTGGGGCAGCCAAGGGCAAGTGTAAGCATCAGTGCCAAACCCAGAGCTCCTGCAGAGCCAAAAGCATTAACAGGTCATGGAATGGTTGAGTTGGAAGGGAGCTCCAAAGGGCATCCAGCCCAGCCCCCTGCACTCAGCAGGGACATCCTCCACTACAACAGGTTGCTCACAGCCTTGCCCAGCCTCACCTTGAGCATCTCCAGGGGCGGTTCCTCAGCTCCCTCCCTGGGCAACCTGTTGCAGTGTTGCAGCAGCCTCCTGGTGCAGAACTTGTTCCTGACAGCCAATCTCAAGCTGCTCTGCTCTCAGTGCAAACCAGTGCTGAGTGCAGGGGGCTGGGCTGGATGCCCTTTGGAGGCCCCTTCCAACCCCAGCCACTCAGCGACTCTGTGATTCTGTGAATCTAATGTCACTCTGCTCTCATGTCAGACCATTGCCCTCATCCTGTCACCACGCCATCATCGCATGGCAGGAAAGCTCATGGCAGAAGATCCCAAAGTAAGATGTTGCTGCAGAGGTTGCTGAGCTGGGTGGGCAGCAGGGTGGAGTCCTGCTGAGGAGCTGTAGGAAGAAGAACTCCAAGTGCCAGGATCTTCCCCACTATCAAAGGTGCTGGCTGCAGGTCCTAGTCTGGACCCCTAGGTTGGCTGAATCTCCTCTGCACGGTGACCACAGAGACCAACAAGGCAGAGTCCTACAGGCTGGGAGGTGCCAGTGTGAGTTCTCGGGGAGCTAGGATGTGGTGGTGGAAGTGCTGACAAGCCCTGAGGCAGCAGCAGCCTCTCTCCAGGCAGCACAATACAGAGCAGCCCAGGAGGAGCTGCAGCATGTGCTGAAAGGGAGCGCAGCTGCTTCGCTGCTCTGATCGACAGCTAAGATGTGTGAGCGAGGAGAGTGCACCCAGAAACCCAACCCCAAGCTGGGACATCCCCCACTACAACAGGTTGCTCACAGCCTTGCCCAGCCTCACCTTGAGCATCTCCAGGGGAGAGAAGGTGCTCCGGGAGCTGAGAGTGGCTGGCAGAGCAGTAAACCGACGAGAAGGGCACTGGCGTGCATCCTTCAGTGGGCTGCCTTGGCTCTGACTGCCAGCCTGTGCCACCCCGTGGCCTTGAAAACTGGCACCCATTACCCGGCAGCCTCACCCAGCCACCAGCCTCTACTGGTCCTCGGCTCTCAGCTCGGTTGTGAGAGGTCGAGGCAAAAGCTTTGCTCCCACTGGGAGCCTGCCTGGATCTTACTCTGCCTGAAGTGCTTCTTGGACCTCCCTTCCCACCCAGACCACTCCATGATGCCATAACTAAATGCCTCCAGGCACGGGGACTCCACCACCTCCCTGGGCAGCCTGTGTCAATCCCTCACCACTCTCTCACTAAAGAAGTTCTTCCTCATGTCCAGCCTGACCCTCCCCTGCCACAGCTCCATCCATTGCCTCTGGTCCTGTCGCTGGCTACTTGGGAGGAAAGACCAACCCCAGCCTCACTCCAGTCTCCTCTCACGGAGCTGTAGAGAGCAAAGAGATCTGCCCTCAGCCTCCTCTTCTCCAGACTACAGAATATCCCTTCAAGGAGCTGTGGAGAGTACTCTGTGGAGCTCCTTGCCAAAGGATGTTTCAGGCAGAAGAAGGTAGCGTGGGCCTGGGGGGCAGCTGGACAAGAATTTGGGAACAGGATCTAGTGAGAATTAGCAACTGAACCACATCTGACCTGTGCTGGCCAACCAAATGAACACTTAATTAGGAGCAAGACACTGAATGTGATGCTCTGATTCAGCCTGGCAGGGCCTCATCCTGCACAGACTGCGTGAGCATTGCTGATGCAGAGCCTGAGGGAAGTTCTCCAGGGCACTGCAGCCATCAGGGCTCGTTTCTTTGCAGCTGAGGATGTTCAGTGCACAAATACACCTGGAGACAGCAGTGCTGCTGCTGTTTCTTTCCCAGGCTTGTTCTCTTTCTTAACCTGCCCTGTGAGAGTAGGCTGCTAGCTGGAAGCATAGACACAGGGGTCACAGTTCCCCACCAGCAGAAAGGCTTCTGTGGCCAAAAGCAAAGAATTGTAGTTGAGAGGCTTTGGCAGAAGCTGAGAAGAGCCCCAGGGCTGTGTGGTTCATGAAGCACCTGGGAAGCAGGCACCAGCAGAGGCAGATCCTTGGCAGAACCCATTCCCAATCATCCCAGCAGAGCAGCAGGAGAAGGCTGAGAGGAGACAGGGAGCAGCCCTTACAGCTGGGCCTGGAGAGCAGAGAGCAGCTGCAGGAAGTGAGGGCAAAGCTTTGTGCCTTGCGTCCATGGGCAGTGACTACCAGCAAAGGAGGTAAGCAGCCAAGAGCATGGCAAGAGGGGCACTGAGATGCTGGCCACGTTCACCACCTTGAGACACTGAGCGACTGCTGTGCAGAGCTAAAGTGCTGGGTCGCAGGCAGAAGATGAGGGCAAATTGCAAACCCATCCACATCCAGAGGCTGGATGAGAGCTGAACATCCTGAGCCTGAAGGGATGACCCAGAACTCACCTATGACACACTGGCAGGAAATGGCTCTGCCAAGGAGAGCTGGGCACAGAGCGGCCTCCTGGCACCGGGAGCCAGCAACAGTTCAGGCACCACTTAGCAGCCTCATGACAGAGGGGACAAAGAGTTTGCTGGTCTAGTCCCCAGGGTATCATCTGGGCATGTATCCGCTGTCCCCAGCAGCAGGAGGACACAGAGTTGCTGGAGGGAGGCCAGAGGAGGCCACAAAGATGCTCCCAGGGCTGGAGCAGCTCTGCTGTGAGCACAGGCTGAGGGCGCTGGGGGTGTGCAGCCTGCAGAGGAGAAGGCTCCAGGGGGACCTCAGAGCTGCCTGCCATGAGTGAAGTGATCCTGCAGGAAGGCTGCAGAGGGACTTTGGCTGAGGGAGTCTGTAGTGGAACACTGGAATATCAGGTTGGTGGGGAGATGGGAATGCCAGGGGTCACCAGAATATCAGGGATCATCAGAAGCTGCGGAGTCATGGAACATCAAGGGGTGCTAGGTGTGGGGAGATGGATGGCACGAGGCAGGGGTGAGCAGACACCAATGTGGTGCATCCAAGATTGCCCCTTTATTACAGCAACTCATATTATACAGGATAGACCCTGGTCACGCACACTGTGCATTCTCTCTCTTGGTCCAGGCAGCTCTCCTCTCTGAGCTGCTCACACACACACACTGACAAAGCTTCTTCAACAAGGTCACCATCAGGCACCCTGCTTCTCCATGCCATGTCCATGTTTACATAACTACCTCCTTATCTTGAATGATTCCCAGCACAGAGCACTGTTGCAGTTAGCAGTCCTATGAGACCTAACAGGGGTCTGCAGACAAGCCAAGGGGGAATGGTTTGGAGCTGAGGCAGAGCAGGGTCAGATTGGAGCTGAGGAAGAAGTTGTTGAGTGTGAGGGTGCTGAGAGTCTGGCACAGGGAGGCTGCCCAGGGAGGCCTGTGGCTGCCTCCTGCCTGGGGGCGTTGCAGACCAGGCTGGATGAGGCCTTGAACAGCTGAGTCTAGCTGAGAGGTGTCCCTGGACATAGTGAGGAGGTTGGAGCAGCTGAGCTGAGCTCCTCTCCAGCCTGAGCCATTCTGTGATTCTCTGACCATGCATAGGCTGAAGCAGACACCACACAGTGAGACAATTACCAGCATTTGGAAGGAGATTAATGATGTCCATTAGGCACCAGGCTGTGCCAGTGCTGCACAAGAGGGACACGAACAAGCAGTGGGGCTGCTCAGAGGAGCTCCTCACAGGCAGAGCCACATTGATCTAGGGGAAACCTTTGGTCTGAAGCAAAGGAAGAACTGAGTCAACAAAAGTCAGATACAAACCAAAACACAGAGACTTTGGAGCCACAGGCACAGCAAGGTAGGGGCAGAAGCTTGAGAGTTTGTAGTAGGAAGTGGACCTCAGTAAAAACTGTTGTGGAAACATTCAACATCAGCCTGGGGTTACACCTGACTGGGCAGGGAAATGGAGCAAGGTGAAAACTCCTGCAGTGGTGAGGAGCAGCTCTCGGAGCAGCAGGGCTGGCAGAGCCCAGACCCCACAGGATCCTGCCCAGAGGGAAAGGGATGCCTGTAAGCACAGCAGCGTGGCTGGAGGGGAGGGAGAGCAGAGCAGCGTGCCTGTGCTGTGTGATGTTTGCTTGGATGGGGCACACAGCAAGCAGGCTGCAGGGATCCAGCTCCACACAAGCACCACAGCACAGATTGCTGAGCCCAGTAAGAAGCAATCAAGCAAGGAAGCAATGCAGGGAGTCACACCTGACCACTGCCAGCCATGACAAGGTGTGCCAGCAGGCAGGGGGCCACATCTCTGCTGCACCTCATCCGCCCTTGGAGGGATGATGCTGGAGGCTCTCAGCACAGACAGAGTTGGCTCACACCATGCCAAGCTGTCCATGAGTGGGTGCCCACAGCCATTCAGCCACAGCCTCCTTCAAAGCACATCAGGTTACAGCCCCAGTAGCTTCCTCTACAGCCCACTGCAGACCACCATGCCAGCCCCCTTTCAGCCCGCTCCAGCATGCAGAATTCCAAGCTGTTGGAAGTGCAGCAGCCTGTGTGAGCCTGGGAGCAGGGCAGCCCAGAGAAGCCAGACACTGTGTCCTATATGCGCTCCCTGCAGGAGCAGCTCTGCACCATGGGGCTGCTAGAAAAAGGAAACCAAAACCTAAATCGAAACCAAGCTCCTGCTGCTCTCATGCCCAAACTGACTCCAGCTGTCTGCTCCTCAAAGGCCCATGTACAAGTCTACCTGCAAGCCTCCCCACCTCAGGGTAACTCTTTATGCCCAAAGCCTTCTCCCTGGAAGCATCTGATCATCCAGGTGCCATCCTGGCTGCCCTGCCCTGGCTGCCCACAGAGCCAAACTGGATGCAGAAGCATGGAAAGAAACCGAGCAGTGGTTTATGAAGAGCTGCAGGTGTCCTTTCACCCCTCACTGCCAACTCTTAGTATTAATCACATTTTAATTTGTACCAATTGACCTTCTTGGTGAAATATTAATGACAGATGTGTTTGTTCTCCTGCCAGGCTCAAGCACTGAGCACACAGAAGCCAAGGCAAAGCAGAGAGCAGTGTAGTTCAATATTTACTTTGGAGGTGACAAAAAATGGCCAGTGAAGAGCTCTCTTCCAATTAATGTAATCAGTGCTGGTGCAAACAGTGAGTGCCAGCAATGTTTTCACACACAATAAAGCCTGGTGCCCTGGCAGAGACTAATCAGTCCTCAGGAGCAGCTCTCACCTTCCCTTCCTTGTGAATGATTAGAGGAAAAGTGACACCAAGAAATCCCCAGGCAGCCTTTCACCAGGTGATGAATCCCTGAGTGATGAGCAGCCTGTGCTGCTGCCTGCCCACTGCCCTCCGCCTCCCAGTGCTGCAGCTTGCCCACTGCCCTCAGGAGCCAGCAATGTGCACTCGTGGCCACGAAGGCCAAGGGTATCCTGGGCTGGATTAGAAGGGCTGTGGTGAGTAGGTCCAGAGAGGTTCTCCTGCACCCTGCTCTGCCCTGCTGAGGCCACAGCTGGAATCTTGTGTCCAGCTCTGGGCCCCTCAGGTCAAGAAGGAGCTCAGGGAAGGGCTGGAGAGAGCCCAGCCCAGAGGAACAGAGCTGCTGCAGGCAGTGAACATCTCCTGTGAGGCCAGGCTGAGGGAGCTGGGGCTGGCAGCTGGCAGCAGAGGAGCCTGAGGGCTGCCCTCAGTGCTGTGCTAAAGATGTGCAGGGCAGTGTTGGGAGGACACAGCCAGGCTGTGCTCAGGGGTGGCCAAGGGCAGCACAAGGGGCACTGGGGGCAAGCTGGAGCAGAGGAGGTGTCAGGGAACAGGAGGGGAAGCTTTTCCCCTGTGAGGGTATCAGAGGCCTGGAGCAGGCTGCCCAGAGAGGCTGTGGAGTCTCCTTCTCTGCAGACATTGCAAACCCCCCTGGCTGTGTTGCTGTGTGCCCTGCCCTGAGTGCTGCTGCTCTGGCAGGGGGCTGAGCTGGATGCTCTCTGCAGCTCCCTTACACCCTCTGGCACTCTGTGGCTCTGTGTGTGCCACCTCATTGAGGTTTCAGGTTTTAACAGATGTGAGGCTTCAGCAAGGATCTGTACCATGGGGCACCCAGGTGCTTTGTCACAATCTCACACGCCAGCTAAGCTGGTAATAACCCAGCTGGTTAGATGTCTGTAGGGCAAAGAGCCTGGAAATCACATTCAGTCAAAGACCAGACAAGAGGAATGGACTGACCAAGCCCAGAGCAATCTCCCAGCCTGTTCAGGGCATCCTTCTATAGAGAGCATAATGAAAGATCTGCTGCGGGGGAAAGCTGCCCATAAACTCCCATCAGAGCTAATGCACTCATGAGGAATTGCTGTCTGGGGAGGGCAGTGTGAGTGCCAGCCTGGGAGCAAACTGAGCAGCTTCCTCTGGCAGCATCTTGGAGAAGAGAAAATCCATCAGAGCCATGCTTTAGCTGTAGGTTTGAGGAAACAGGCAGTGAGAAATCTGCCCCTGGGGGTTCTGATGGATTACCTGCTGAAGAAGTCGGCAAAGACTGGAGTCCACCGGGCACAGGACGTTGATTGTTAATGTCTCTAAGCTGTCCCGAAAGCAGATACACCAAGAGATGCCTCATGGCTCCCCCAAGGGCACAGCACAAACCACAGCTGCTTTGGTGAGCACACTGCCAGCTCCACTGCTCCTCCCCAAGCAGTTCACAGGCTCACAGGGTGTCAGGGGTTGGAAGGGACCCAAAAAATCATAGAATCATAGAATAAGTCAGGGTTGGAAGGGACCACAAGGATCATCCATTTCCAACCCCCCTACCGTGGGCAGGGACACCTCACACTAGATCAGGCTGTTCAGAGCCTCATCCAGCCTGGCCTTAAACACCTCCCGGGATGAGGCTTCCACCACCTCCCTGAGCAACCCATTCCAGGCTCTCACAACTCTCATGATGAAGAACATCTTCCTCACATCCAGGCTGAATCTCCCCACCTCCAGCTTTCCTCCATTCCCCCTAGTCCTGTCACTACCTGATAGCCTAAAAAGTCCCTCCCCACTACCTGATACCCTACCCCCGAGTTCTCTGCTCTCCACTCTAACAGCAGCCTAAGGTAGTAGCTACACAAACACATCTGGTAGCAGCATCGGTGAGATGGAGATGCTCTGAAGGAAAGAACAGGTGGTGGGGAGACAGGAGAGGTAGAGATGTGGAACACAAAAAGAAAAAGACAGATAAAGAACGTGTCCAGCTCGAGAGCCCTCAGCACACCAAGGATGTGGACCTGGTAGGGTGGGTCCAGAGGAGGCCACAAAGATGATCAGGGGCTGGAGCAGCTCTGCTTTGGGGACAGGCTGAGGGAGCTGGGGGTGTGCAGCCTGCAGAAGAGAAGGCTGCAGGGAGACTTGAGAGTAGCCTGCCAGGACCTGAAGGGGCTGCAAGCAGGCTGCAGAGGGACTGTTTGCAAAGGCCTGCAGGGACAGGATGAGGGCAATAGTTTGAAATGAGAGCAGAGCAGCTTGAGATTGGCTGTGAGGAACAAGTTCTGCACCAGGAGGCTGCAGCAACACTGCAACAGGTTGCTCAGGGAGGATGCTGAGGCCCCATGCCTGGAGCTGTTGAAGGTGAGGCTGGGCAAGGCTGTGAGCAACCTGCTCTAATGGAGGATGTCCCTGCTGAGTGCAGGGGGCTGGGCTGGATGCCCTCTGGAGCTCCCTTCCAGCCCAGCCCATTCCATGATTCTGTGAAATTGCTTTTGACTGAGCTGAGGCCCTGGATGAAGGTACAGGAGTTGCTCTCCCATATGTAGCTTTGCTGTGGACCCCATTGCTGTGGACCCCATTGCTGTGGACCCCACTGCTGTATCTGCATCATTTTCTTTAGTACCCTGCGCCCCCAGCAGCACTTCCCGCAGCCTGCAGCCAAGCCAGGTCGGCACCAGCAAGCAGCACATCTCTTTCCTGTGCAACTCCGGCAGGGAGGCGCAGAGTTAACACTCTCAGGAGATTTAAGTGCTGGGTGGCTCTGGGCTGCGCTTTGCCTCGCAGCACACAAAGCCTTCGCTCTGCTCCGTGGTCATTAGCAGCTCTTATGCTTTTTCTCTCCTCTATTTAACTTTCCACGCAACTTATTCGCAAATGACTCCCATTTCCCAGTCATTACTTGCTGCTTTCTGCTAATGTGAGCCTCTGTGCTTTGCCTAACAAAAACGGCTATGAAAGAGGGCTCGGGTTAGGATCTCTCTGTTTTCTTAGGGCAGCAAAGATCTCAAATCTCTGTGTGTGTTTGATTCCTTGGTCTGGACAATGCTTTGAACAAACTCAATTCAATTCTCATTTCACGGGCTTGCTCATGCCTGAAAAAAAAAATAAAAAGGAATAACTTGATAAAACATTTGCAGTCTCTGGCAGCCTAAGCAGCATCTGAAATGTTGTGGTGGTGGATGGAAGATTTCAGGTTGGTTTTGGTGTACATACCCCAGCCTGGGAAACAGCTGAGAGCCTCTGGCACCTCGGAGGTATGGAGCAGCAGGGCTGTATGGTGAGAGCCCATCTTGAGTACTACCTTCAGGTTTGGGCTCCCCAGTTTAAGAGGGACAGGGATCTGCTGGGGAGAGTCCAAGGCTGGGCTATGAGGATGATGCCCTGGAGCACTGCCTGGTGAGGAGAGGTTGAGGGACCTGGGGCTGCTTAGTCTGTAGAAAAGAAGACCGAGTGGGGATTTAAGAAATGCTTATAACTGAGGGCTGGGGGTCAGGAGCCAGGGGACAGGCTCTGCTCACTTGCTTCCTGCCATAGGACAAGGAGCAATGGATGGAAGCTGCAGCACAGGAGGTGCCAGCTCAACACAAGGGGGAACTTCTTGAGTGGGAGGGTCCCAGAGCCCTGGCACAGGCTGCCCAGAGAGATTGTGGAGTCTCCTTCTGTGGAGCCTTTCAAGGCCTGTCTGGATGTGTTCCTGTGTGACCCGAGCTAGATTGTCTGGTCCTGCTCTAGCAGGGGAGTTAGACTCAGTGATCTCTTCAGGTCCCTTCCAACCCCTGACATCCTGTGAGCCTGTGATCTGTGATCTCAGGAATAAGGCAGACTCCAGCAGAAGGCTTAGGAGAGAGAAGTTGATGTTTAATAATCAGGCTGCTAATGCCTTTGGAGTTACCTGCTTCTTGTTGCTGCTGCTCTTTGCTATTGGCATGCTGAGCATCATCACCCTTTGGTTTGTTTGGTGTTGGGTTTTGGGTTATCTTTTTAAGAATTACAGAATCACAGAACCTTAGAGGTTGGAAGGCACCTCCAGATATCATCCAGTCCAACCTCCCTGCCAAGGCAAGATCACCCAGGGTAGTCCACACAGGAATGCATCCAGGTGGGGTTTGAAAGTCTTCAGAGAAGGAGTCTCCACAACGTCTCTGGGAAGCAAATGAAAAGTGAACAAAAAGGAGCTCAAGGACATGAAACATTTCCTAGTCTAAACCATTCAGTGAAATTGTCTATCCTTGTGCCACACCAAGATGCCAAAGCGCTGTCAGCAGGTACCCTCCTGTGCTGGCACTGAGTGGCTGGCTGCTCTCCATGCCTAGGCACGTCCTGCAGGGGTGCAATGATCTGAAGGTTCACACTCGGTTTGCTGTTTCCATGCCGTGGGCACTGTCCCACAGAGCAGTGCAGAACTCCTCTGCCCAGCATGCTCCTTTGGAAACGTTGTGAGCCCGAAAGAGGCAGCACAGCACAAAGCAGATGAACCAAGTTCCTTTGCCAGCCACACAGCCAGCGCTTGCTGTGGCCATCCCAAAACTGCCAAGCTGTCCCTCAAAGCCACTTAGACAGCCACGGAGCCCTTGGCAGCTGAATGCCCAGCTTGAAACTGAGGCAGAGCAGGGTTAGATTGGAGCTGAGGAAGAAGTTGTTAGGTGTGAGGGTACTGAGAGTGTGGCACAGGCTGCCCAGGGAGGCTGTGGCTGCCTCCTTGCTATTGCAGGCCAGGCTGGATGAGTCTAGCTGAGAGGAGTCCCTGGGCATGGTGGGGAGGTTGGAGCAGGTGAACTCCGAGGTCCCTTCCAGCTTGAGCCATTCCAGGATTCTGTGCTGATGCTATGAATACTGTGGAATATTAGGTCAGAGCTAAACTGCAGCAGTGCAGACAGCCTTGGGGCTCACACCTTAATGTCTGTCTTGACAGCAGATCAGTCTTTAACTAAAATATTGATTTCTGTTCTGGCATTATGAAGAGTCCCCCATGGCTACTGGACTCTCTATTATCTGAATATTCAAGGCCAGCAGCAGCTTCTGCAGATCAGCTCTTTGTGGTCTGTGCCAGAAGCTGATAGAAGGCAAATTTTCTGTGCTCTCTCTGAAAAATAAGCTGCAAATCTTCTCCAGGGAAACAATAAAAAAAAAAAAAAAGAAAGAAAGTCATTGTACATAAAAGAGGAAAAGCTCCATACGGGAAAATAGGAGAAGTGGAGACTGGGGTAAGGAAAGGAAGGCAGAGCCTGAACTTTAAAATAATCACATTTTGTCCTCCAAGAATATCCTCACAGATAAAAAGCAAGGAGATGAATTGATTTTTAAGACCAGAAGTTCTGGAAGGAAAATAATGAGAGGGAAAGTATTTGACATTTATATGGAAAACAAAAAAAGGCTCTGGCAAATTGTATTTGTGTTGTTTGGTATCAGCAAGTGAAAGAAAGAGATGATGAAGTGCACAGTAAAGAAAGACACATTGCTGGGTGCTTTCCTCAGGCTCTGAAGTTCCAAACCCATTTGCAAGATCTATTGTTTTATTTCTTCCTTGCACAAAGACAGTCACTGCTTGGAAAGGAAGATACTTACTCAAGTTACTCCTTTTGCTTTTAGTTATTTGAGTTTGTTTTCGTTTTTTGTTGTTTGGGGTTTTTTAACTTAAGAATTATTCACCTCTCCCTAACTAGTTTCCAAGTCCATTTTTCTTCTGCCTTGGTTCATGCATTCTGGAGAGGAGGAGGCTCCAGGCAGACCTCAGAGCAGCCTGCCAGGAGCTGAAGGGGCTGCAAGCAGGCTGCAGAGGGACTGTTTGCAAAGGCCTGTGGGGACAGGACAGGACAGGACAGGGGCAATGGTCTGAAATGAGAGCAGAGCAGCTTGAGATTGGCTGTGAGGAACAAGTTCTGCACCAGGAGGCTGCTGCAACACTGCAACAGGTTGCTCAGAGAGGGAGCTGAGGCCCCATGTCTGGAGCTGTTGAAGGTGAGGCTGGGCAAGGCTGCGAGCAACCTGCTCTAATGGAGGATGTCCCTGCTGAGTGCAGGGGGCTGGGCTGGATGCCCTTTGGAGCTCCCTTCCAGCCCAGCCCTTTCCATGATTCTATGAAATTGCTTTTGACTGAGCTGAGGCCCTGGATGAAGGTACAGGAGATGCTCTCCAATGTGCTGAGTGCACAGGGTTGGATTGAATGCCCTTTGGAGCTCTCTTCCAACCCTGTCCCCATAGCAGAAGTGCTCCAGCTCCCTGATCACCTTTGTGTTCTTCCTCTGGCACTGCTCCATCAGGTCCTTGCACTTCCTGTGCTGAGGGCTCCAGAGCTGGACAGAGTGCTCCAGGTGAGGTTCTTAATTCAGCTGGGTTCTGGTCTGCTACAACAGACTCTGCTGGTCTGAGCTGTAGGCTTGCACATTCACATAGCAGGAGCCTACCAAGGAAAACAAGTAGTGCTCTTCTTCCCTAACAGCAACAGAGGTCATAAAGCACCTGGAAGGTCTTTCCAGCACCAGAAGGAAAATCTTTGCAGAGCAGTCTCTCAGCTGTGTGCCTTCCAACAGGCTGGGCAGGAGGGCAAACACTCTGTCAGGCTGTGCCGGGGAGGACACAGCTCCTTAGGAGTCATTTCAGACTCATGTCTTTGTGAGAAGGTGCAGTTTTTCAAAGAGTTAATGCTACTTGCTCTGGAAAAAGTAAGGTCTGTGTGCTCCTTGCCCTTTGCCTCAGTCATGCAGCAGCAGCTATGCCAGGTGCTTGAGGCATGGCAGCAGTAATGAATGCACCGTGGAGCTTTGCACTAATTAACTTGCCCTGTCAGACTGTGACAAAGTGCTTCCCAGTGCTGCTGCCAAATCACAGCCCCCCGACAGGAAACCAGGCAACAATTAACAAGATTCTCTAATGATTTTCCTGTCATTCCTCATCTGCTACTTCAGTGTAAACTCTGAACTATCCTAGAATGGGCTGGGCTAGAAGGGAGTTCTAAAGGGCATCCAGCCCAGCCCCCTGCACTCAGCAGGGACATCCTCCATTAGAGCAGGTTGCTCACAGCCTTGCCCAGCCTCACCTTCAACAGCTCCAGGCATGAGGCTCCAGCTCCCTCCCTGGGCAACCTGTTGCAGAGTCGCAGCAGCCTCCTGGTGCAGAACTTGTTCCTCACAGCCAATCTCAAGCTGCTCTGCTCTCATTTCAAACCATTGCCCTCATCCTGTCTGTGCAGGCCTTTGGAAACAGTCCCTCTGCAGCCTGCTTGCAGCCCCTTCAATCACATTCTATGCTTCTGTGATCCACAACCTCCCTGGGCAACCACCCTCACTGCAAAGAATTTCTTCCTCGTCTCCAGTCTCAATATGCCCTCCTGAAGCTTCCTCTCATCCCAGTCCTTGTCCAAAGTCCCTTCCCAGCTCTCCCATACTCCCCTTCAGGTCCTGGCAGGCTGCTCTGAGGTCTGCCTGGAGCCTATTTCTCTCCAGACTGCACACCCCCAGCTCTCTCAGCCTGTGCCCAGAGCAGAGCTGCTCCAGCCCCTGATCATCTTTGTGGCCTCCTCTGGACTCTCTCCATGACCTAACCTTAAGAGTAAAACCTTCTATATTGTAACCAAAAAAGCATTCTGATCCTGTACAAGTAATGAATTAATGACTCCCTGCATCCAATTAATCCTGAGTGCATTTTCCCTCCAGATGAAGTAGGCATTGAAGTGTTAGTTAAATGAACAGACTACCAGAGGGGAAAAAAAGTATATATTAGTACTAATGCAGATGGCTTTAAGTAAATGGATGTAAACCACAGCTGCCTCTCAGCCCACTCGGCTGTGGCACACATCAGGCTGTTAGCCACTTAGCACAGCTTGCCCTTACTCTGTTCAGCTTACAAAATGGTTTTTAACAGGCTGCTCTCATCCTTTTGGGGCTCCAGGGTCATGGTTCTTGTTGCAGCAAAACATTCCTTGCCGTGTCTCTGCCATCCTGTGGTTCTGTGCCACTCTGGCAGAGTTACAGGACTCTGTGCCATCATTCACAGGAGGCACAGGAGAGGTCTCACCCAGAAAGGGTTAATTCCTGCAAATATGATTAGACTTGTCAGAAAATTATTAAATGCTAGGACCTTACAGGACTTTTTGTATGCTCCTTCACTTAGCTCTGTCTCTGCATGGCACTGGAGAAGAGAAGGCTGCAGG
>VWYK01022612.1:0-14041 GCA_013399775.1 Semnornis frantzii | reverse complement strand
CAAACCAGCACAACTGTGCATATTGAGTTTGAAGAAATACCTTTTTCACTTTTTGAAATGCGTAAGTTTTGGTAATGCATTCACCAGCAGCTTGGTCATTAGAATGGCAGGATCCTACAATAAAGCTGGCTTCTAAGATTTTCCTTTTCTGGCTTGTTTTAATTTGCTTTTGGTGTTTTTGTTGTTGATGGTTTGTTTTTGTGGGGGTTTTTGTTTGTTTTGGGGAATTTTCGTTATTGTTGTTGTTGTGTTGGGGTTTTTTGGTTTTCTGTGTAGGTTTGTTGTTGTTGTTGTTTGTTTTGTTTTGTTTCCAGTTGGTTGGTCATTTAGTTCCTCTGGTTTTCTTCTATATCAACCCAAGCTGAAAATATTTTGTTATTATTATTGATTTATTATGTATTGTCCTATCTGTAAAACTGGGCTTGTGGCCTTAGAAGAACAGAGCCTCATCTCTGTACAATAGGAAGTTTATGATGCCACAAGCATAGTGCTAGAAATAGGCTTTTCAAATGCTTATTTGTAAAATACAGAGAAAAATAATGAAGGAACATAGGAAACTCCTTTGAAATATAGGAAAAGTGCAGAAATGAATATTTTATTTCTAAATAATAACAGGTAGCTACTTCCTGACTCAAAAAAATGTTTCCCTGGATGAAAAAAAAAAAATGTTTTGTTTTTTTTAACAAACATGAAGTGGCCATAAAATGAAAGGATACAATTACTCAGATTCAAGTGGGTGTAAATGGGTTGCATTTAATTCATTCTGTAAAAGATTTAACCACAGCCTACTTTGAATTTTAAAACTTTTCTCAGTGCCCATGTGTCAGCAGTTCAATAAAGGTACTGAAATGAAGATGTGTCATGATAATGTTTAGAAGTAATGAAAATATACTTCATAGGAAGTGATAGAAAGAGTTAAGTCTATTTATTTAACAAAAAAAAGAAAACCCAACAGTATAAAAGATTATTTAATCATGGCTTTTTACACACATATGTGTGGAACAGCACTCTGGTGATTGAAGAGGCTTGGTTTTAATTGACTAAGATACATGAAGATCCTCTAGCTGGAAGCTGAAACTAGGCAAATTCAGGCTCTATTCACCACACACATTTTTAATTGCAAGGGTAATTATCCATAGAAACAGCTATTTAAAGGTTATGATGGCCTCCCTAGCACTTGAAATTTTGAGTGTTAAATTGGATATTTTTAAAAACAGCTTCTTCAAAAAGCTCTGCTGTGTTTTTTAACCTAGTTATTTGACTTGAAGTAGGAATTCATTCTAAGAAGACTTATTGAATGTGCTTGCTAGTCTTTAAAACAGATGACTGCAATGGCCCCCTCTGGATGTAAAATGCTATCAATAAAAAGGGAAAGAACTGAACTGAACTACTTTAATAAGCTTATCTGAAAACTGGGCCTGATCACATTTATTAAATATTCTGGATGCACTTTGTGCATCCAGATAATACAGCACAGAATAGGTTCAGTGATGGAAACTTGAAGTATTTTCTATGTTGCTTTGATTCTATACTCAAGGGAAGTGGAAGATCTTCACAGAATAATTTAACAGTCTGTAATTTAGTAGAAAGTGTGTGATCTATGTGGGCAGCCTGATATTAATGCTCATAATAATCTGTAAATTTATAGTATGTGTATAAGCTCTCATCCCTAAACTACAGACCCCATGTGCTGGGTGCTATACAAATGCAAATTCTGCTTTCATGAACTGTGTGTGAAGGGACAAATCTCAGTCTTACTTTCTCTGCATAACTATAGTAGGACAAACCAAGTCTCTGTGAGCCAAAGCCTATGCTTCATATTGTTTGTCATTCAGTGTGCTGGTTTGAGCTAATATTTTAATAGAGAAAATTATACTATAGGCTGTGAAGGAAAACAATGGTGATGTCTACTTCACTCATAGGCTTGCTGAGATGTTTAGGAATAAGGAACCCAAAACAAAGAAGATAAGAAAGTGTCTCAAGAGGGCAGTCTGGGTCATGAGGCTAACTGCTTTGTGGGCTCTCTAGCAGCTCTGGCTTCTCCTCTCTGCTGAATAACTTCACTAATCACTTTTCTTCTAATCCTCCCCAGCCGATCCTCCTTGCACGTAAGGCAAACCTTGGGGTAAGGTGTGGGAGTGGGGAGAAGGTGGAAGGGTGGTTGGGAGCCCCTCCTGGGGTCTCTGATTTCTGGGAGAGGAGTTATGTTTCTGTACTACCTTTACCGTGTATATTTCTGTAAATATTCCTGTATACACTGTATATATCAGCTTGTATATTGTGCTGAACTGTAAATAGAGCTTCATCTCTTAACTTCCAGCTGGCTGAGTTCTAGTCTGGGTCATTTTACAAGTGTGGAGGGGCAGGGAACTCCCAAACCGTCACATTCAGGACAATTGTTTCCCATCCAGGCTAAGTAGATTTAATCATCTGTGTCCAGGGCCTATGAAAGAGAAAATCCCTTCCTACTGCTTTGAATTTCGTAATGTAGAATAGATCTTTAGAACATAGAGGGCATGATCTCCAGGACAGCATCTCCAGAGTAAGCCTGGTCGTAAGATGTAGCCTTCCTGTTTACCAGAAAGGAGCTGTGGGGTTGTACTGCAGAGTACACCCTAGATTAATGAAACAGAATATGCTGTTGGGAGTTTCAAAGCATATGCAAGTCTGAAATAGAACCTGGGAGAGTGTATCATCCAGAATGTGAGACATGTGAGATGTGCCACTGCATTCACAAAGCATGCAGTGGAAAAGAATTAACATTTTTTTGACTTTGATGTGACCTTTGTTTGAATGAAAAGGTAGAATATATCCTCTTCCAGTTCAACTAAACTTTTCAACAGTTTTTTAGTCAAGTAGGAAATGTCTGTATTTAAATTTTACCCCACTTTGAGGAAACCAGTTAATAACCTTCTTTTGGAAAAAAATCAAGTTGCTACTTTATAAACTCAGTATATAGCAGTACACATATTTCTTGTTCAGGGAGTAAGTTCTTGCAATATTAGGTGCACAAGCTGCATGCTGGACTTGGAAAGTTAAAGTTATTAGGGAGTGAGCTAGGTTAGAAAGACACCTCCCTGCAGTGCAGATTGATTTAAAAGGTATTTTAAATATGCATTTAGTATTGGTGACTGGGCAAACATGGCTGTTCAAATCAGAGGAACAATTTGCTATTTATGAATTTCAGATTACATAAATAATTTTAATATAATTTTTTTACACTGAGACTTAAGCAAACATCTGCCTGAACGTATGCCCAACAGTCCTTTAGAGCACTTAAATAAATCATTTCATCCTGAGTACTTAAAAAAAAAAAAATCAGGTCACTTATTTCAGCACCGATAATCATATAAGAGATTTGAACGAGGCATTTGTTGATAAAAACTTTCCATAGGCTATCAAAATTATTACATAAGTGGCATTTGCAAATGCATGTGAATATTAAAGCCATGTAATCCATACATTAATGTGTGTCTTGTATCGTGTTGAACATCTTGTTGTATTTGCCTCCGAGTGGGAAGCATGCAAAATTTTCACTCTTTCCTTGTCCCTTTTAGCACAAAAGTGTGTCTTATATAAATGATGATTGTATTTGGCTTGTTTGCCAAGCAGCAGGATTTTTTTTTTCATGTTGAAAGCAAGAGGAAAACAGATACAAGGCTCTGTGGGAGACTGTAGATGCTAAATTATCATATATTTGGAAATAGGTACTCAATAATCACTTGCGTGCAGGCTTCTGTAAAGCCTTCGTGAATGCTCTGGGTGCAACACAAAACAACATTTATCAATCCTCTGCTCATTGTGAAAGGGAATAAAAGGTAAAGATTCTTGAAAAGTATGCTGTTAGCTTCGTAACAGTTACTCTTCAGTGCACTTTAAAGAGAAATATTTGAAATGTCATTAAATATTAGCAAAGTAAAACTTCAGCTGCTCCTTACAGGGCCTTTGTTAAGTAATCCAAATAGTAATGAGATAAGGAAAAAAAAAGGCCAATCACAGAATCATAGAATTGGAAGGTTGGGAGGGACCTCAAAGATCATCTAGTTCCAACCCCCTGCCATAGCCAGGGACACCTCCCACTAGTACAGCTCACTCAAGGCCTCATCCACCCTGGCCTTGAACCCCTCCAGGGAAGGAGCAGCCACAGCCTCCATGGGCAACCTGTGCCAGTGTCTCACCACCCTCACTGCAAACAACTTCCTCCTAACATTCAGTCTAAATCTCCCCTCTGCCAGTTTAAACCCATTGCCCCTTGTCCTGTCATTACAAGACTTGTAAACGGTCCCTCCCCAGCCCCCTTGATACTGGAAAGCAACCATAAGGTCTCCTTCTCTTCCTTCTCTTCTCCAGGCTGAAGAGCCCCAGCTCTTGTAGCCTGTCTTCATAGCAGAGCTGCTGCAACCCTCTGAGCATCTTTGTGGCCTCCTCTAGACCCACTCCAGCACTTCAATGTCCTTCCTGTGCTGGGGGCTCCAGAACTGCACGCAGTACTCCAGATGGGGTCTGACAAGAGCAGAGTAAAGGGGCAGAATCCCTTCCCTTGCCCTGCTGCCCACACTGCTCTTGATGCAGCCCAGCACTCGATTGCTGTCTGGGCTGCACTCACACTGCAGGCTCATGTTGAGCTTTTCATCAACCCAGACCTCCAGGTCCTTTTCCTCAGGGCTGCTCTCAGCCATTCACCACCCATAGGTAACTATGCTTAAGGAATCAGATAATATAATTTCACAAACATTCATTATTTTATTTATTTATTTATTTCCTTATATATTTCTAAGTTGGAATAATAGTGCTACTGAAATAAATGCTAAGGCAAGGTACATTGCTTAGGAAAGAGCCACTGACTGATTTGATACAAACCCCTCCAAGCATACATTTTTTTGCAGCAAAGCTTACAATTTTGACCCGTAGTATTCAGAGAGCCTGTGCTGTTTGCAAGCTGTGAAGGCTCGTGTTTAGCACTAACACCTTAAAAGGCAAAGTTGCAATGTGGCTTCAACTTGTTCGTGGCAGGAAAAAGAAACAGGGTTGGTTAAGCTTTAATACTGTAAGGTGTGATTGCAGTGGTCCTTACTGAGGGGCAGGCTGAGCAGGGTCCTTCACTCACCGTCTGTCTGTGGACAGGAGCAGGAATTTTGTTTCATTACCCTAATATGTGGTTCTGTTTACATCCTGCTTTTGAGCAAAGGTTTCAACTGTGAGCTGTGGCCCTACCAGGTGGAAACACATCCACAGTCAGCAGGGAAGCAGATGCCAGCAGATTCTCCAGGTTGCGGTGACCATTTTTAACTGTCACTTTTCAGCTCAGACCTACATCATTTTCTGGCTCCAGATGGCTTCATTAAGCGTTGGGATTTAGCCCTTATTCTTGATCACCAAAGTTGCTGGTTAGTTCTCAGGGACAGGATGGGAACCAAGCCTTTGCACAATGAGGCTTGGGAGTCTACTTGATACTATAAAAGTAGTTCCGGGACAGAAGCCTGGGGCAGAAGCCTGATGACACCTGTCCTCTTCCTCTGCTTTGCTGAAAGGCTTTTCTGTTTCAGCAATGGTCTCAGATTAGACAGGAGACAATAAGCAGTAGCCTCCCATGAATGGACATGGTTAAGAAATGCTCCTGTAGCTGTGTTCTCATCTCTGTTGGGAAAGGACAGGTGAGATCTGAGACTTTCCATCCACTGAGTGCATCAGAGCTCAGCATAGATGACAGGTTTGCCTTTGTAACTCCAGTGATTTCAAAACAGATGCTCAAGAACCTAGTAATCAAGCAGTGTGCACAGATAACAAATTAGGATTTAAACCCAAGCTGTGGCCCACTGTAAAGATGCTGTGGGAGATACTATAAAACAATACATATATAGAAGTAGTTATCTAAGTTATAACACTGCAGGTTAGATCGATTTTAGTTCTCAACCAGAGCTTTTTTCCCTTCTAACACTTCTCTTTTTTTCTTATTACCCCCATCCTTTGCATGTTTTCTTCCTCTTGTGTGAATTTTATGGGACATTGAAATTCTCTAAGTATTCTCTTTCCCTTATCCATTTCCTCAGCTTCATCTCCAGCTCTGTTAAAAAAATAGATTTGTTCATCTTATTTTCTCTGCCACCGTATTCTTTCTTGACGTGGACTACAAACTTTCTGTTTCCAACTGAAGAGTGTTTTGGAAATTAGCTTTCACACAGTGAATAAGCTGTCTTACCAGAATTATTTTCCCAACAGAATGTCCTTTAACACTGGGACTATTTTATCTTCCTGGAGAGCTCCCTTGCTCACCGCTTTAGTTCATTTCTCCTGTGACACCATTCCTCTATAGTTAGGATTTTGTGCTCTCTATCCTGTTTGTGTCTTTCCATCTGGTGATTTGTCATTATTGCAAATCTTATTATCCAATATTAATTGGATAATTAATTAAATATTATCCAAATATCAGTGTGGCCTAGATGACAAGTAGGGCATCATGGATTCAGTAACAGATTTTCTGATTTCTGTTCTTCCAATGTCTATATCTTTGATATCCTTAAATCAATGTTTCCCCACTCATTTTTCAAGCTCTGAATATTCTTTTCCTATTGTCCATATATACTTTCACTTTCAGAAGTTTGACTATTTTAATTCCTTGTAGACTTTTCATGAATTACCTTACTCTCAAGTCCTGGATTCTGCTCTTAGTTTCAAATACCAGCAATTACTTCAGAGTTCAAATCAGTATCACTTTTTTTCTGTTCTCCAGATACATTCTCCTCACAATGTGTAGATTGTCAAGACCCTGGTAAAGAAATTAGAAACCATTGCTATTACCCATAGATATAGTGTGGACTTTGCTTCTTTTGAATTTCATCTGGTCAATTGGCAGCAGATTCTCTTTCCAGAGAACTGTCCTCATTGATCATTTCATACAAGTGTTTTGAGAGGAGCTATTCTTTGCCATCACCATGTGTTGAAAACCACTGTACAGTTACAGATTCCTGTCTAGGCCTTTTTTTTTAAGGTTAACAAAACTGGAGCTACTGCAGTTCCATCAGAAGAATAGCGAAGATAACATTTCTTAACTTCAAGATAAAACTATTTTTACAATATCAGTGTGAAGCACTCAGTCTCCCTTTGTCATTTTCTGCCTTTCTTTGCTGAGGGAAAGGGCAAGTAGCGTAGTGTTGCCAACCTGTTATTCCTTCCTCCTACGAAACATCTATTTCTACTGTAGGTGGCAGTTAACATTGTTTGTCCCACTTTATCTCGATTAAAGTAGTGGGAGGAAATCTTGTGTCCTGTGGAGCTGCTGTGTATATAACCTCTTTCTCCGTTAGGCTAGTGAGTGGGTTGCGCTTGGAGTTATAACATGCTTGCTTTTTCTCTGCTTGAAGGTCAATGGGACTGCTTGATAGTTAGATAATGTCTTTGTATACTACCCTCACACAGGTCAGAATCTCAGTTGCTACAAGAAAAGAAAAGCAGGGCCAAGCTAAGTCTGGAAGAAGTCTGGTTTGTATGGTTTTATTAACAGAACTGGTCAACTATTGACATCGGCTGGCACTCACAAAAGCAGACTCTTAGTATTACCTGCAGATTTTAAGGTACATTAAGTATGTGTATATAGGTGTTGTAAAAATTCATTATCTGTTATGAAATATGAATATTGATTTCTGTGTGGAGACTATTTTTAATTACTAATATTAAAAAACTTGGGAAAGTGTCCTGAGATTCTTTGGATTTTTGGTTGACAGGAAATAGTTGCACAAAGGATATTTATGAACACAAATTAAACAGTTTAAACAAGCAATACTTGGAAAATAGGAACATGAAAACAGGAAACATTCTAACTATGCTTGTGGAGACTTAACATTAACTCTAGCAGATGTACTCACGACACCTTGGTCCCTGAGTAAGTTTCCTGTACAAGGAGGCTTACAAAACTCATGATAATGATCCCGGGGTAAAATACAAAATATTCCAGGCAGAGGGAAGGAGAGCAGAGCTGAGTTGCTGCCAAGCTGCTGGTGCAAGCTGCAAACAGTTGGTGGCTGCGATTCCCAGTTAATGCACTGCAAATGGAGTGCTGCTCCTGGTGGGAGTCAGTGCAGAAAGGTTTCTAAATCCCCCCCCATTAAATAGATCATTTTGAAAATGAAACTGGCCAATAGGCACTAGCATCATTGTTCTGCCCAATCAATTCAAAGCTTCATATGACCATGCAGGAAGGTTGAGGGGAAGCACCAGACACCTGACACATGGTGGTAACCTCCTAGCCCTCAAGGCTTAGCTGCTCTATTGTTTGCCCAATCTACTATGACTCCTGGACCCCCAACGGGAGGAGGAGAGCAAGGGTTAAACTGACCTGGCAGGATTGATTCCCTACCAGGACATGTACTTGAACACTGAATGTTACTTTTGTGAAATTCAATCCATATCTTGAAGGGCTCATGCTTCCCTCTGCCAACTGGATACATAAGACTTCCCTTTGAATCAGAACAACTAGACCAGTGTCTTCTGTTGTGGAGAGAACCACCACTGCTTTGGTATAACAATTCAGCGTGCAGAGCACTTAGGAAATGTGCCAGAAGTCTACTAGCCATGCTTAGCTTGGTCAGATTGCCAGATATTGCCTTATACACACACTTGCTTTTGGATCCACAGATATGGGTTTCATTCATGGACATGAATGAAGGAATCATGAGGTGAAAAGTACAAAAGCCAAGTGGAGATGCAATCCTGTTGCTTGGCAATACTGATAATCGCGTAAGCAGAAGTGGGGACCCTGTACATGCCTCCTGAATAAATCCAGTAATTTCTCCAGGGGTGTGTTCATGTAACATTGATAAGACTTCTCAAATCAAAGTCCAGAAGCCAAACTTGCACAGTACTGAGGCAGACCTGAACATCAAAACAACTCTGGCAGCTTTAAAAGCAAAACCATTTCCAAGAATGGGGAAGGCTGAAACTGTGCTGAGGTGTTAGGGAAAGGCAAGAGCTTGCATGCCAGCTGCCAAAGGATGGTAAACCATTGTGAAGGATAACCAGGCATTTCTTGTATTAAAATCCCCTCTCTATACACTTATTTTCTGCTCAACTCCCAGACCTGCAACAGGAGGAGGAGGAGAGCAAGGGTTAAACCAGCCTAGCAGGATGTATGCCCTACGAGGACAATATGTAAATCATTTAATTCATAGTTTAGTCTTCTAATTATATGTTTATGTAAAATTATCACATTCTGCTAAAATAAGAATTATCCCTTATTATTTTTTCCTTAATTAATAAAAAGAAATTGTATTCTGTACTGGTGATTTAGGCCATGAGAAACAAATATAGAGCATGATTATGAGAGTAAGAAAATACCTGGAGAAATAATAAAACTAAACCACAAATAACAGGTAAGTTAGAAATAACAGATATCTGTCTAAAGTTAGGAAGAAAATAAAAGCAGACTTACAAGACAAAGTAAATGTGACGTGGTTCTCAGAGGAACTGAAAACTTGTCACCTCTGGCAATCACAGAAGCTGACATTTTTTATAAGCTGGACATATTTAGGAATACAGGCACAAATATAGTGTGTCTTTCTCCACCAGAGCATAGTGTGGAACCAAAGAGTGACTCCTGGGGAATTTCCTTAAAGTTTCTTACCGTTTCTTATGCACTTGTCACTGCACTGTTCTCCCTCCTATAGGAAGGAAACTTTCACATATTAGGATTCTGATCCTGGAAATGACAGAGAGATCTTTGGAACCTGAACTCTGTGATTATTTTGTATGCCTAGATTTATACTCAATGGGTGATAAATTCAACTACATTGGTACGTGCCACAGTGAGTAGCAAACAGAATTGGGCACCAGTTGAAGCATGAAGTGAAATTTTGCTGTGTCACTCTGCCTCTTTCTCTGAGGGAAGGAAGAGAGAGTAGAGAACAGTACACAGATCTTCCTATCTGGCTTCACAGGTTCACTATCAGACATAGTATGAGAACTCCCATAGTGCAGAAGTAGCCTTGATATCATAGAATCATAATAAAGGTTTGGGTTGGAAAGGACCTTAAAGTCCATCTTCTCATCCAACCTCCGTGCTGTAGGCAGGGACATCTTCCACCAGAGTATGTTGTCCAACATCTTATCCAATCTAACCTTCCGGAAATGGGGCATCCACAACTGCTCTGGGCAACCAGAGTTCCCCTGCCTCATCATCCTCATAGTGAAAAATTTCTTCCGTGTATCTACTCTAAATTACCCTCCTTCAGTTCCAAGCCATTACCCTTTGTCTTATCACTACATACCCTTCTAAAAAGTCTCTCTCCAACTTTCTTGTAGGTCATCCACAAACTTTGTGAGAGTTCCCACAATTCCACTGTCAGTGTCCCCAGCGAAGGTGTTAAATAATACTGGTCCCAGTACAGACCCTTGAAGGAGGCCACTCTTACTGGTCTCCACCCAGACATTGAACTGTTGACCACAATTCTTGGCAGGGAGACCATCCAGGCAATTCCCTTTTCAAATATGACGGATAGTGGAGCAGCAACTTCATCTGCCAGTTCCCTTTGGTTCCTCGGATCTGTCTCATCAGGTCCAACAGACCTGTGCACATTTAGGATCCTTGCCTGATTTCTAACTCGATCTCCTATGGTAGGAAGCACTTAAATCTCCCATTCCCTGCCTTTGGATGATTCTGTGAATTGGGCCGCATGTGTAGAGGCAAGTGCCAGTGAGGACCAAGGCAAAAAAAAGAAAAATGAAGTCCACAGTGGATACTAACCAGCTCTTCAGATAGTTTCTTTTAACATATGTGCATTGTCACTCGTATTTCTACTCACTGAACGTGAAGCTTCTGCAGTCTCAGGGGCATATCACTCACCAATTTCTAAATAATATTTTGCAACTTTTAGCTAAAATAATGCATCGGTTTCATCTTGTGTTATGACATCTGGAACACCAGCCCCAGCTGTCTTTGGAACCAGTGTTCATGTGGCATCAAAATTAAGCAAAGCAAGCTTACTCATTTACATGTTTTGCATATTTATAAACCCACCGTTTTCCAGTATCAGTAAAAATCTGGGTGCTGAAACAAATCAGCCCAGTTCCATTGATTTTAAAGGGCTCAATATGGTTGACACCAGCTGCAATTTTGGCCTGCTGTGTTTAGCTTTACATTGAATGGCATAAAATCAGGAAACATGATGTGTCAAATATGTAGAAGTGTTCTAAATCTTCTCTTGTGAAGAGTCTGCATAACCATACTGATTTAAAATCCATGGAACTTTATAAGCAAAAGAACAGGGATAAAGCAAAAGCAGCACTGGACCCATGAAATAAACCCGAAAATTGTTTCTGGCAGAGAATATCAGAACATAATCAGTAGAAGTTGCCACAGTATCTGAAGTTACACTGCTGTGGCCACTGCATAACTGTAGTGGTACTTCCAAGATACATTTCTGCTGGAATATTTTCTTGGTTTCTTTTCAGCTTCCGCTGCAGCTGGAGACTCTCTCTCTCGGTTTTAATGAAAATAAAAACACAGCTGGGTAGGAACATCATCTCCCGGTAAACAATGAATTCTTAACACTTCGTGGAATAACACAAATAAAGAAAAAACACAGCAAGGTATCAAAGATTACATAGAAGAGTCAGTGACAGGCAGAAACAAAGGGAGGACAAAGGGAGGAGCTCCAGCTAAAAATACAAACTTGGGGAAACCTGATCTCAGGGGAGGATTTTCTAAAGAGTAACTGGAGTGGCTCCAGGAGCAGTTTCCTGTAGCAGGAATGAGGTGTGCAGCAGCTGCACCAACAAGCAGGCTCAAGTTGTGCTGGTTACCTGAAAAAAACAGGACACAGCTGCAACATCTGAGAAGGAATTCGGGCATGTTATCTGTTTCCAGCCATATAACTGATCCTAATGGACTTTACTGCAAGGTTTTCATATGCATATGTATGTGTGTGGGCACCTGTGCATGTGTTACATATACAAACATGCATGTGTATGTCCATTAAGACTGTTTGTATGGTTGCTAAATAGATGGAAGTACTGTGTTACTGACATGGCTGCTTGATATGTTGGTAGATGGAAGTCCTGTTTTTGTAGTAGGACATCATCAACTTGAAATACCATTTGCATCTGAAAACACTTTTACTGCTTCAAGATCATAGAATCATAGAATGGTAAGGTTGGAAGGGACCTCAAGGANAACTTCCTCCTAACATCCAGTCTAATCTCCCCTCTGCCAGTTTAAACCCATAGCCCCTTGTCCTGTCATTGTAAGACCTTGTCAATAGTCCCTCCCCAGCCTTCCTGTAGTCCCCTTCAGATACTGGAAGGCTACTCTAAGGTCTCCTGGAAGCCTTCTCTTCTCCAGGCTGCAGAGCCCCAACTCTCTCAGCCTGTCCTCATAGGAGAGCTACTGCAGCCCTCTGAGCATCTTCATGGCCTCCTCTGGACCCACTCCAGCAATTCCATGTCCTTCCTGTGCTGGGGGCTCCAGAACTGCACACAGTACTCCAGATGGGCTCTGACGAGAGCAAAGGGGCAGAATCCCCTCCCTTGCCCTGCTGCCCACACTGCTCTTGATGCAGCCCAGCACTTGGTTGTTGTCTGGGCTGCACTCACACTGCAGGCTCATGTTGACCTTTTCATGAACCAAGACTCCCAAGTCCTTTTCCTCAGGGCTGCTCTCCAGACATTCACCACCCAGCCTGCAGTTGTGCTTGGGATTGTGCCTACCCAGGTGCAGGACCTTAGTCTTGGCCTTGTTGAATGTCATGAGGTTGGCCTGGGCCAACCTCTGCAGCCTGTCCAGGTCTCTCTGGATGGATCCCTGCCCTCTAGCATATTGACTGTGCCACACAGCTTGGTGTCATCTGCAAACTTGCTGAGGGTGCACTGATTCCTCTGTCCATGTCACTGACAAAGATGTTAAGCAGCACTGGTCCCAGCACTGACCCTGGAGGGACCCCACTTGGGTATATTGTAGATACATATAAAAATTACAGTAACTGTAATTTATTAGAGGTTCAGATATTTCACCTGTTGCTCTGTTCAGGATGTTTGGCAGTGTTTCACATATGGTGGGTTTCCCCAACTACTCAGTATCACCTTTAGTTTTAGTCATCTTGTTGAAAGCAGAGAAAAATGTTTCTCAAGGGGAAAATTTTTCTACCTTCCTCTCTTTACTATCTTTCCCCAATCCAGGAATATATTTAAACGTGTCTCTGAATGTAAACATCAGAAAAGCAGAGAAAAATTATATTATTTTTATGCTTTAAAAAAACCCCACAACAGCACTTTCAAAGTTCTCTGCCAGATCAGGCTTACTGCCAGGTTAGTTAGGGGGCAGATGTAGTCCTTGAAACTGGTTTTAACTCATCCCATGAAACCAATTCAATTTTAACTTTATAATCTCCCTTTAACAGTGCTTATTGTACAGTCAGTGCTAGTTAATAAGAGTATTCACTTCTTTGCCAGGAAGTGATTTCATGTAAGGTATTTAATGGACATTTCAGACCTTATGCCAGACATTATGAATATCTGAGAATTTGTTACTACCTTCAGACATGCAGTAGTTCCTTGAATAATGTTTTTGGAATTTGGAAAAATATTGCATTAGTTTTCCAAATATGTGCAGATACCATGAAGGGAAAATAGTGCTATCATTACAGACTTAACAATGCAACTTAACATTTCTTCCATTTTTACAGCTAAAAATGAGCACAGTGGCATGGTTATGATATCTTGTGATATTTTTTATGTGACAGAAGGGCATATTTACATTTTATCCATCATGATGAACTGAAAGTCAGATGCTGAAAATACTTGCATTTGCTAGAGATGACCTTTGGTTTACACTAGAAACTAACTGAGGCTCTGATGCTTCAGTGGTGGACTGCCTTTTCTAAGTGAAACTGTCTCTGTACAGCTGTGTTTGAAATCTGGTTTGAGCATGGTAATGATTAAAAGCTGTAGGGGAAAGAAGGCAAGTGACTCTGAGAAGGAAATGGGCTGAAGTTTATTTTTCTTTCTCCAAACAGTGTGAGATTTGGCTCTGCTCTTGTAACGGGAGGGGTAATTA
>VWYK01022602.1:0-12305 GCA_013399775.1 Semnornis frantzii | reverse complement strand
GTTAGGGAACATAAAGACTTCATCATTGTTCTCATGTAACTCAGGGTGCTGGTTGGGTTCTCCTCNTCATGTAACTCAGGGTGCTGGTTGGGTTCTCCTCACTTAGGCTGAGTTCTTCTCTGTTTAGCTGCTTTTTGCTCACTTGTAAAACTGTCAGGATTTTATGAGATGTTTTAAGCAGCATCAAATGAGCATGGAGGCACTGTCTGGGAATCCCTAACAAGGAAAAGGGAATTGAAGTCAGAACTCATTGACACTCTTTTATGTCAGAGTGGCTAAAACTTTGTCTTGTTTTGTCACCAAGCTAAAACTAGCTTTAGCCAGTACCAGGTGAAATGTTGATACTGGTGAGCCAAGTCAGGGCAGTAGGTGACTGAGGAGTAACCACAACAGCTGTGAGTTGCTTAATGAAGACAACCAGGCAAGAGCTCCTCTTGACTGTAGCCTGGGCAAAGCCTCTTGCCTAAATTCAGGCTGGTCTATGAAATTCCCTTGTCCTTGGAAGAGATTCTCCTGTTCTG
The DNA here is from genome assembly GCA_013399775.1 of Semnornis frantzii. Classification (NCBI taxonomy): domain Eukaryota; kingdom Metazoa; phylum Chordata; class Aves; order Piciformes; family Ramphastidae; genus Semnornis; species Semnornis frantzii. Next base: position 11,784 of record VWYK01022602.1, on the reverse strand, counting down.
CAGGGTAAGGCTTCTCCCAAAGGGCCTGTTAACATCAGTGCCAACTGATGTAGGGAAGCTCTGATAGTTTATTCAACTTAGCATTTTTCCACTGATAATTTCACGTTGTCTCTAGAGAAATCTAGAAGAGTTTCTAGTTCACAGCACACTACCCTAGACATCATGGATCCACAGAGAAACCAGCCTGTAAAGGAAGATGATTCCAGCTTGATTCCAACTGTAAGTATTTTGGAAAGACAAGTCCAGGTTTGTGCTTTATTCTCTGCTTCCATGGCTCACAACAGGATTTCTTTCTCTTGCCCCTTCTCTTCCTTATTCTGTAATTTAACAAACATTTACACTTTGTCTCTACTTGAAGGCATTTGTTCTTATGCATATGTAAAATAATTCCTTTTTATCTTCTAAATTAAGGAATTTGGATATCTGGACTCTACAGAGGGAAAAGTCTGCTCAATACAGCACAAAATTCTTTTAGTGGCAAAGAAACTCAACAGGACTCTGGGTTGCATTAATAAGGGCACCAGCAGAGACGAAGTCATTGTCCCACTCTACTCAGTATGGGTCAGACCACACCAGGAGTGCTGCCTACAGTTTTAGTCCCACCTGTACAAAAAAAAAAAATGTGGACAGGCTGGAAAGTGTCCAGAGAAGAGCCAGAAGAATGATGAGAGGACTGGAAACCCTGCTGTTTGAGGAGAGCCTGAGAGCTGGGTCTGCTCAGCCTGGAGAAGAGGAAGCTGAGGAGGGACATTATTATCATGCACCAGTACATAATGGGTGGCTACCAGAATGATGCAGACTCCCTTTTTACATGGAGTCCCATGGGAAAAACAAGATGATGGTGAGAAGTTACTGCTGGGGACATTCACATTGCAATCCAGAAGAAAATGTTTCCTCATGGGCACAGTCAGATGCTGGAATCATCTCCCAAGGAAAGCAGTGGAGTCCTCTACCCTGGTGAGTTGTAAGACTCAGCCAGACAGGGTGCTGAGCCAGCTCACTTTGATTCTGCCTGCAAAGGTTGGACCAGATGAGCCTTGGGGTCCCTTCCAGCCTGGCATTCTGTGTTTCAGTCATCTCAAGTATGACTCAGCAGGAGGACTGAAGCTTGGATATATGAAGGACTGTAAATTCCACCAAGATACTTCCAGGATTGTTTCCTGAGGATCCCATTTAAAGAAGGAAATGAGTCAGGCTCCTGGGCTGCCTCTACATTAGAAGCAAGAAATAATAGGGATGGAAGTCAGTATGTCAAGCAGTGGTGATAAAAGGCTCCTAAAGTACACTCAGATCAGGTGGTACTTGCATAGAATCAAAGTTGTCAGGGTTGGAAGGGACCTCAAGCACCATCCAGTTCCAAGCCCCCTGCCATGGGTAGGGACACCTCACACTAGATCAGGTTGCTCAGAGCCACATCCAGCCTGGCCTTAAAGACCACCAGAGATGAGGCTTCCACCACCTCCCTGGGTAGGCTGTTCCAGTGCCTGAATGCTCTTTGAGTAAGGCATTTTTTCTACTATCCAATGTCACCACCCTGGGGGTTTTCAAAAATCTGTGTGGATGTGGCAATTTGGGGCATGGTTTAATGACCATGGTGATGTTGGGCTGGATGATCTTAGAGGTCTTTTCCAACCAAACCTATTCTGTAATTCTATGATGACATAGTCAGTGGTGCTCAGAAAGGAAACCTGGAGCTCTGCCTAGGCATGAGTTATGACACACTGATATCTCTTGTCCAAGCAAACAGAGTATCAGGACCCCAGCAAAAAGCTTCAGATGCAATTCTGTGTATCAGATGCCAAGGGAAGCATGGGAAGAGCAAGCAGTTAGTGACACTGCTCTGCAGAACAAGTTCCTCACCCCAGGAGGTGCTAATCTGCAGCTGGCTTCCAGTTACAGATTTTGGTGGAACACCTGCAGTGACTTGTGCCTGGACTTCACCCACATTGTCTGAAAAAGGCCAATAAAAGCCACAGACCAGAATAAAAAATAAAATTAAAAAATCAGTAATTCTGCTGCCCTGCACCAGTTTGCCTGATGAACCTGGAGCTCCAGATAACAATTCCTCTTTATGTAGGTGATGATGGTTAGCAAAGGGCAGCCCAGTTACTTGAGACAATGCTGAGGGCAGCACACAACTGAAGAAAACAACCTGATCATGTTTCTCCTCCAACTTTTCCAGACTGGCTCTTGCCAAAGAAGAGAGAGAAGAAAAAAACCCAAGGAAATAAAAAAAATAAAGCTTAGGTGGAAGGGAGAGAGAAAATAAAAAGCAGGAGCTCTAAAATTGTTATACTCTGGAGAATTGGAAAGCAGCGTCTGCCCACATGGACAAAGGTCTCTGTTCCTCTCTGCAGTGGGTCAGATCCAAGCCTTGCTGGAGTCAGTAGATAGACTCCCTCTGACTTACTAGGGTCTGGATCAGACCCAAGGTTCTCATAACGATGGCTCAGCCTGGCCTACCTACTGGGATGCTTTTAGACTTGACAGAGCCAACAAAAACCTTGTCCTCTCAAGAGCACTTTTGTTTCCACAAGGTTAGGCTAAAGTTAGCTGCTGGAACCAACACAACTTCTTCACTTCTGGACTGGTGTCCTTGTAGCCAGAGGCTCCTTTGCCATGTGACAACCTCACAGGAGGTTATTTCTGATATGTGCAATTATTTCACCAGTAAGTACCACATCAACACAACTGAATGGATGCCACAGCAGGAGACAGAATCATAGAATGCACTGGGTTGGAAGGGACCTTCAAAGGTCATCCAGAAGTCCAAGCCCCTGGTATCCCCAAGACAGATGTTGTTGTCAAATTCCCCTTCCCTGGACGTTTATGGCTGTAAGAGTTTCAAGAACAGAGCCAGGTACATGCCAGCAAATTATTTCACAGAAACATGTCCTTATCTCCTGATGCTACCACTTCAGTGTCCACTCTTCCCACCATTTTAGTTGGTCAAATAGGAGCTGTTTTCCTCCTCTTTGGAGTCCTATTGCATTTTCTAGATGTTTTGAAGTTCAGCTGCTTTCAAAGTGCACAGCGACTCCTTAAACCACATCACAAAGCCATCTACTGCTGCTAAGGATCAGGAGCTGCAAGCACAACCCAAACTCCTTGTACCACTTCCTGACTCCACTACTACATCTACACTACTGTAGATGCTTTCAGCAGTTATCTCATCGGGAGATATTTACATCACTAAGACCTGACTGAATTCCACCTACCCTATCAAGAGACCACAGAATCACAGAAACGTTCAGGCTGGCAAAGCCCCTCAGGATCACCAAGTCCAACCAATATCCCTACCCTACAAGGTTCACCCTAAACCATATCCCCAAGGACCACATCCAAACGACTTTTAAACACATCCAGGGTTGGTGACTCAACCAACAACCTGGGCAGCTCCTTCTGTGAAAAAAATTGATCCGTGGCAGTGGCTGCACCTGTCTGGCTTTGCAGTGATGTATCATGAGCAGTGTCTGGCCAAACAAGCTTTCCAGATCCACAGTGGGAAAGCAGAAATTTCCTGGTTGCTCTCAAACACATGCTTAGAGGTCACAAAAACTTCCCAGCTGTGGTGAAGTTTTCCTCTCTTTCCTTTTCCACTGCTTACCAAGGTAAAGTGTTCATCCCTACCTATCAACGTCTGTGAACCTAAGTGGCCCAGTCTTAGATGGTCAAAGATGGAAACCAGTCAGATTAGATTGTTTTCATTAAAATAGTAGACAGGACAGCAAAACAGGTTTTGGGCTGGTTTGATTTTTTTTCCAACCTGTTCAGGGGGTCATTACTTACCAGCAATTGGGGAGGTCAGATTCTTTCCTGATGTAAACAAACTTCCCTGCAGCGACTCCACTTCTTCTGCAGGAACCACGAATATGGTGCAAAAGGGACCCCAGAGCCCATTGAGATCAATCAAGAATTTCCTATTTGGCTGTAGACTTTGGCTCAGAACTTTACCTGAGCTAGAAAAAGGAGCTGTAAGTGCAAGAGTCACAGTTTTGGAATATTCATGATCGTTTTATTTTTTGTGCACCACTGAACATCTCCCGATGTGTTTTTAGCCATGACATGAATCCTGGGAACTGTTCTGAATGCTGCACCAGGATGTTCAAGCCTTGAAAGTTCACTTATACATGAGTTATCTACTGTGCAGATAAGAGGAGGCTGTCAGAGCCATGTTGCTCAGCTGAGAAATGTGAAGGAAAACTTCAGGGCAATGCTTCAGCGTTGTTAGGACTGACATTTTGATGGTGCTCCTGAGCTTCCAGGGGGAAGTCAGTTCTAAGGCTGCTTTCATTCTGGAGGATGCAGCCAAGTACAGGAGATAAGACTGATTAACAAGAGATGAAGTACAACTTATTCTTGGCTGTTTTGTTCAGCTCAGGAAGAAAACAGGTAAACAGAATCCCTTGCCATCTCAACACTCCCAAGTTCTAACCTGTGCAACAATGCCTGCCAGTTGCACTGGAAGCTGGGGGCCACATGAGCCCTTTGCCATCTCTAAAGCCCTCTTTATGACAGAGGGTTGCAAAAAGTGACTCCATCAGTATTTGATTTGGGTGTAATTGATTGAAGATAAGGGCTCAAAAGCTGCTTAAGGGAGCTGGAGCATCTCTGTGAGGAGGAAAGGCAGAGAGAGCTGGGGTTGATTAGTATAGAGAAGAGCAGCCTGAGGGAGAATCTTGTCGATGCACAGCAAGAGCTAAAGGGACCATAGAGGGCAAGAGGATGGGGGCAGACTCTTGTCAGTGATGCCCAAGAATCAGCAAGCATAAACTGGAACCCAGAAGGTTCCAGGAGAAGAAACATTTTGTTCTGGAGCTGCCCAGAGAAGTTGTGGAGTCTCCTGTGGAGAGATTCCAAACACACCTGGGTGTTGTCATCCTAAGCAAGCCGCTGTGAGTGTCCCTGCTTTAGCAGGGGGGTTGGACTGGATGATCTCCAGAGGTCCCTTCCAGGTCCTGTTCTGTGATCCTGCAAATACCTGTCACTGAACCTGGTGCAGAGAAGAGCAACCCTGACCTTTAGCATCTGAGCCAAGCTGGGTGCTTTCAGATGAATTGTGTGAACCTCTGAGGTGGGATGTTACCCACAGTAAGTGAAGAGTTCAGATCCCAGGATCCACTCAAGCAATGTTTTGAAGTCAGAGAAGGAAAACAGCACAACCCTTGGTGACATGGCTAGAGCCTGTCAAGAGACAAAGCTAGTGAGTGGAACATGCTCCTCTTGATGTTTAAAGCTCCTTCTGATGGGGTGTTCATTTCAGCTATAATTTCTTGCTTCTGATGTGACTAGCACAAATATAAAACTGCATCCCCAGCTTTGGCTTGAGGTTTTGGGATTAAAAAAGGCAAACTCAAAGGAAAACACCATCTGCCAGTGTAGTGTGTGTGTGTGGTTTGGGGAGGAAAGGGGAGGGAGTGGGAAGGCAGTATTTTACTATTACTTTTCTCTTTTTTTTTATTGGTACCAAGAATATTTAGTGCAGATCATCCAGGAAAGGAAAATGAATGAAAACAACTGGAATGGTTGGAGAAGCCACTGCTGTCAATTTAGAGAGGAGAGGGGGGGATAAAAAAAGAAGACAAACCAAAAATGCTCACTTGGCATGTATGTGTGGTTTGAGGGCATTTTGCCTTGGCTGGTTGCAGCAAGAATATTTAGCTGAGTCAAATGTCTGAAGGAAGGAAGCAAGCAGCCAGCTGGGGTAACGTGGCTGAGGGACACCAATCTGCAGCGCAGCGGTGCGCAAGGCAGGGATGTGGCTGGCATCTGAGCCAGCTGCCTCTGCTCCCACACAACAAATGACTAGGGCAAGGGGTTAGGAGGCTGGAGCATGGCTCTGAGGGGGAAAGGCTGAGAAACCTTGTTCTGCCCAGCCTACAGAAGATTGAGATGTGATCTTCTCAATGCTAATCGCTAGCTAGAGGGTGGGGGGTAAGAGGATGGATCCAGACTCTTGTCAGTGGTGCCCAGTGGCAGGGCAAGCTGGACCCTAGAAAGTTCCATCTGATCAGGAGAAGAAATTTCTTTGGTGTGAAGGTGCTGGAGCCTTGGCCCAGGCCGCCCAGAGAGGTTGTGGAGTCTCCTCGTGTGGAGAGATTCCAGACCCCCCTGGCCACTGTGATGCTGTGCAAGCTGCTGTGGGTGTCCCTGCTTTAGCAGGGGGGGGGGCTGGATGATCTCCAGAGGTCCCTTCCAGTCTCTACTGCTCTGTGATCCTGCAATCCTGTGAATATCTGTCAGCAAGCCTGGTGCAGAGAAGAGCAACCATGACCTTTAACACAGTTCCTGAGCCAAGGTGGGAACTTTCACTTGTTTTCCTGACCACTCTTTTCATGTTCACCTGCAGTCTCTCCCTGCTTTGTGCAGGACAATAGCAGGCCTGAGGCGTTGACAGTCTTGGTGCTTTTGTGTGCAGCAGATGTTTGGAAATAGCTACTTCCCAACACAGAAGGAACCTCTAAATCTCCCAAGAATGCTAACAACTTCTGAGAAGTATCTTTTTTTATACCCTTTTTATTCTGCCCAATCCTTTCAATTGCAACTTCCTGGCAGTAGGCAAAAGAAAAAGATTTGGGGCCAAGTCTTGTAATGAAAAGGTCAAGTGGACAAAGGTGTGAAAGCTCCTGAAGGAGCCAAGGTGTAGCTGGGCCACAGGAGCTCTGTGAGCCAAACTGAAAAGCAGCACGCAGACTTGACGTCATCCATTGACACTTGGTATTTTGGAGGGATGGGATGAGCTAAAGAAACCAGCCCTGGTTGTTGCCCAGCCTGTAATTTATGAGGCTGCATCATAGCCTCCTTGCTCAGAGCATCTCCTTCCAGAAAGAGAGATGGAAAGTTGGTGTCCCTCTGGATGCTTAGATTAGGAGTAGGGAATTGGTACTAGAGCTGAGCAGTATTTCACTCCAGAAATTATTTCCGAGGGGAGAAGGCTAAGAGGGCAGAATGTGGATCCTGGAGTTTGCAGGCTGGATTTCATGCAATAGCTTGAGTTAAAGTAACCTTAAAGATCATCTAGCTCCAACTCCCTACCACAACCACCTTCTACGACACCACACTGCCAAGGTACCATCTAGCCTGGTCTTAAACACTTCTAGGGATGACATCTCCACACTCCTCTGGGTAACCCATTCCAGTGTCTCACTGCCTTCAAAGTAAAGAATATCTTCCTAATATCATAGAATCAACCAGGTTGGAAGAGACCTCCAAGCTCATCCAGCCCAACCTATCACCCAGCCCTACCCAATCAACCTAAGTGCCACATTCAGGCTTTGCTTCAACACCTCCAGGGACAGCAACTCCACCACCTCTCTGGGCTGCCCATTCCAGTGCCAATCACTCTCTCTGGCAGGAACTTCCTCCTAACATCCAGCCTAGACCTCCCCTGGCACAGCTTGAGACTGTGTCCCCTTGTTCTGTCACTGCTTGCCTGGCAGAAAAGTCCAAACCCCACCTGGCTGCAACCTCCCTTCAGGTAGCTGTAGAGAGCAATGAGGTCTGCCCTGAGCCTCCTCTTCTGCAGGCTGCACACCCCCAGCTCCCTCAGCCTCTCCTCACAGGGCTGTGCTCCAGGCCCCTCACCAGCCCTTTTCTGGACACCTTCCAGCACCTCTACATCTCTCTTGAATTGAGGGGCCCAGGACTGGACACAGCACTCAAGATGAGGCCTGACCAGTCCTGAGCACAGAGGCAGAATCACCTCCCTGGTCCTGCTGGCCACACTGTTCCTGATCCAGGCCAGGATGCCATTGGCTCTCCTGCCCACCTGGGCACACTGTTGCCTCATCTTCAGCTACTGTCTACCAGTACCCCCATGTCCCTTTCTGCCTGGCTGCTCTCCAGCCACTCTGTCGCCAGCCTGTATCACTGCTTGGGGTTGTTGTGGCCAAATTGTAGAACCCTGCACTTAGCCTTATTACATCTTGTCCCATTGGCCCACCCATCCATTCTATCAAGGTCCCTCTGCAGAGCCCTCCTGCCCTCCAACAGATCCACACCTGCTCCTAACTTGGTGTCATCTGCAAACTTTCTGATACTGGACTCAGTCTCCTGGTCCAGATCATCAATAAAGATATTGAACAGGACTGGGCCCAGCACTGAACCCTGGGGGACACCACTAGTGCCTGGCTGCCAACTGTATGTGGCACCAATCTACTCTTTCCCAAACTCATGTTCACTTACCTAATTGTATCCTGGGAAAAGGGAAGGTTTTCCTAAGAAAAAGCTTCTGGAAAATAAGAACTATTTCTAATTTTCCTGTGACTTTATTTAATTCCAAGTGACATATTTCATGGTAATTTACAAGAAATCCAAGTTCAAAGGACTCCCCAGATAAGCTACACTGCTTTGCTTTGCTTAGAGCTATCTTCCCTGTCCTCTTACCCTCAGCATTTTGTTTGCACACTGTCAATGAGTAGAAACAAACCCCACATTTCCAAGAACTTTCAGGAACTGATCTTTGTTCTGTGGATTCCTGGTATAAACCTGCCGGAATCCTCTGGATCAACACAGGCTCCATCTCTTGGTGATGCTTACATAACATGGGGTGGAGTTCTGGCCAAAAATCTTCAACTCTCTTACTACAATCCCAGAGAAATCAATCCACTTTATGTCCTGGATGCACACTGAGGGCCAGCCCAGCTCCTCCCAACAGGCCTGGTGGTACGTGGGTTGTCTAGGCTGGAATGTCAAGGGTAAACAGATGGTCTGTCCAGAGCCCCAGATCATATTTACCTGGCTGTACATCAGCACTAACCTCTGGGACATCACTACTCTAATCCTGATTTGGCTTGCACCTAGGTGATGTGGCTTTAATTGCAAAAGCTCTCTTGGAGTTGGTTGCAGCTCAGCTCAGCACACTCTGTGCTGAAACCTGCTTCTGCAGAGGGCTCTCACGTTTCCATCTTGGACAGCTAACTTTAAATCAAAATAAATCATTTGGTTCCATTAAATCTCATTCTTTTGGGTGGTTTGATCTTTCTCTAGCTCTCTGCAGAATTTCACAGAATCAGAGAGTGTCAGGGGCTGGAAGAGAACTTGAAAGCTCATCCAATTCAACCCTCGCTGCAAAGCAGGATCACCTAGACCAGGTCACACAGAAACACATCCAGGCAGGTCTAGAATATCTCCAGAAAGGGAGACTCCACAACCCCTCTGGGCAGCCTATTCCAGTGCTCTGTCACCCTCACAGGAAAAACATTTCTCCTCATGTTTCCATGGAAGTTTCTGNACTAGCACAGGTCACTCAAGGCCTCCTCCAACCTGGCCTTGAACACCTCCAGGGAGGGAGCAGCCACAACCTCCCTGAGTAACCTGTGCCAGTGTCTCACCACCCTCACTGTAAAGAACTTCATTATCTTTGTGGCTCTGTACTGGACTCTCTCCTGCAGCAGATTTTACATAGTTGTTTAACAGCTTTTGATGTTTCCATTATTAATTATATTTCTCAGCTTATTATTTTTACTCATTTCCTCACATAAATTGAATGAGGGTGTAAAAACCCAGGTTTCAGATGTCTGCTTGACCTGGATTGCCCTATCTGCATGGTCCATCTCTTCTCCCAGGCAAACAGTGACAGAACAAGGGGACGCAGTCTCAAGCTGTGCCTGGGGAGGTTTAGGATGGATGTTAGGAAGAAATTCTTGGCAGAAAGAGTGATTGGCGTTGGAATGGGCTGCCTGGGGAGGTGGTGGAGTCGCTGTCTTTGGTAGTGTTTAAAAAGAGACTGAATCTGGCACTTGGTGCCATGGTTTAGTTGATTAGAAGGTGTTGGGTGCTAGGTTGGTCTCGATGATCTCAAAGGTCTTTTCCAATCAATTAATTCTGTGATTCTGAAATGACCTGGAGAAGAGAAGGCTCCAGGGAGGCCTAACAGTGGCCTTCCAGCACCCGAATTGGTCTACAAGAAGGCCGCAGAGGGACCATTTCCTAAGGCCTGGAATAATAGGACAAGGGACAGTGGTTTGACATTAGAGAAGAGTAGATTTAATTTGGATATTAGGAACATCCTATCATGAGGGTTGTGGAACACTGGAACAGGTTGCCCAGGCAGGTCATTGAGACCCCACTCCTGGAGATACTCAAGGTCAGGCTTGACAAGACTCTGAGCAATCTGATCTAGTGGAGGATAGAATCATAGAATCATAGAATGGTAAGGTTGGAAGGGACCTCAAAGATCATCCAGTTCCAACCCCCTGTGCAGGGAGCTTGGGTTAGATGACCTCTGGAGGTCCCTTCCAACCCAAGCCATTCTATGATCCTAAAACACGAAAAGCAGATCTCACTATGGAATTAAAGACTCTATGCAGGGTTCACTTCTCTCCTAATAAAGCAAGGAGTGACTTTTGTGGTTTGGCTTCTGTTGGCAACTGAAAGACTCAGACACACTAAGACTCTTCTTGTCTGATAGTGAAGTGCTAAAAGTTGCATATAAAGGTCTCTGAGGTGCTTGCAATATCCAGTGAAAGTATCTTACAAACTGACTTTTAGTCTCTGTCCTGCAGCCAGTGAGCTCTCTATGCAGGTGGATTGATGCTGGATTTACACACCTCAATTTTATGAATTTCTCAGCTCTGTTTCTCCCATAACCAAATTGGTTTTCCTTGTATTTTTGAGAAGTACCTTGGAACCCATAAAACAGAGTAGAGTGAGCTGAGAAAATCACATATATTTTCTTCTGCACACGTTCAGACTCATAGAGTTATAGAACCATGGAATGGTTTGGGTTGGAAGTGATCTGTAAATGCCATCTAGTCCAATCCCCCTGCAGTCAGGAGGGACGTCTTCATCTAGATCCTTGATATCCAATCTGAATCTTTCTGGCTACACTTTCAGTCTGGGACCTTTTGATCTGTCTCTGGTGGCCATGGAAAACAGCTTAATCTTTGGCAAAATGAACTGACCACAACATAAAATAGAACCAGTTCAATCCCTTTGGCAAATGCTCTGAAGGGATGCACTGAAATTGTTTTACCATACTAATGTCATTGAGTCCAAGTGATGAGGCAGAGGGCTGCAATCATTGGGAGGAAGTTCAAGAAGGGTGAAACGACCAAAACAAAAAAAGAAAGAGCACAGATTGATGAAGTCAGATTGTTTCTATCTGCTGTAGAGCNGAGGTAAGATTGTTTCAATATGCGGAAGAGCACAGATTGATGAAGTCAGATTGTTTCTATCTGCTGTAGAGCACAGATTGATGAAGTCAGATTGTTTCTATCTGCTGTAGAGCACAGATTGATGAAGTCAGATTGTTTCTATCTGCTGTAAAACACAGGAAAAATGTTTGGAAGTTCTCCTAAAGTTCAACAAGGGCAAGTGTAGAGCAAGGGCACCTGGGGAGGAAAAACCTCCTGGACCAGTGCAGGTGAGTGTGACCTGCTGGGAAGTAGAACTGCAGAGAAGAACCTGGGAGTGCTGGTGTGTAATAGGCTGTCCATGAGCCAGCAATGTGCCCCCCTGGCCAGGATGGCAAATGATATTCTGAGGTGAGTTGAGGGAGGTTTTCCTTACCCTCTGCTCTGCCCTACCTCGGCCTCATCTGGAGAACTGGGTCATGTTCTGGGGTCCTCAGTTCAAGAGAGACAACGAAATATTGGAGAGAGTCCAGTGGTGGCTGGGAAGCTGCTGAGGGGCCTGGAGCATCTCTGTGAGGAGGAAAGGCTGAGAGCCCTGGGGCTGTTGAGCCTGGAGAAGAGCAGACCCAGAGGGGAGCTGCTCGATGCCTATCAATGTCTAAAGAGTGGAAGTCATGAGGAAGGGGTCAAACTCTCATCAGTGGTGCCC
>VWYK01022601.1:312-10892 GCA_013399775.1 Semnornis frantzii | reverse complement strand
ACTGGGAGGCCTTTGGAGGTCCCTGCTGGCTGCAGGGTGGTACTGGGAGGCCTTTGGAGGTCTCTTCCAACCCAAACCATTCCAGGATTCTGCCTCTGAGCCCTTACTGGCGCAACACAGCTGGGTAGCTACACTCTGGTTGTTAAAACCTCCAGTGTGTTTGGCTGACTCACAGTCCCCTACCTTTGGTCCTCTGGGCATTGAGCTGTTCCTTAACTTCATTTTGGGGTGTTTTGGCCAACACTCTGGGATTTTTTTTCCCTGTTCTTCAGCCTGTTAAAAAGAAGAAAATCAAGCGTGAAATCAAGATCTTAGAGAACTTGCGAGGGGGCCCCAACATCATCACTCTTGCAGACATAGTAAAAGATCCTGTGGTGAGTATGGGAGGAACTTCAAGGCTACAGCTGGGGTGTAATGGGTGAAGTTGCTGTATTTAACTGCAGCTCTGATCTGGCTTTTTAGTTTCCTCTGCTCTTAAACCCTGCTTTTGAATTGCTTAATCAGATCAGCTCTTAATCTGATTAACGTCTTTTAGCAGGGGCCCTTCAGCCCCCAGGCTCTGCAAGGCTGAGATAGCAGAGAGCTGAGACAAGTTAATTCGTACTGCAAACAGTGCTGCCAGGGGCTGCAGCTTCCTCTGGCTGAGAGGAGTCACAGGCCTGGCTGAGGCAGAGGGGGTGGAGCAGTCTGGGGTTCAGAATGCTGTAATTCATTACCCTGAATGCAAACAGATTCAACTGAGCTCAGCTGAACAATTTTCTCTCTCTTCCAGTCTCGGACACCTGCTTTGGTTTTTGAACATGTAAACAACACAGACTTTAAGGTAGAGTGTGGGGTGGGAATTTCTGAGCTTTTCCATTTGGAAGTCACCTGTAATGTGTTGGGTTTTTTTTCCTGGGCAAAGGCAGGGATGTGGGGGCAGGCAGGTTGTTGAATTGTTCCCTTCCCACCTGGAACGATAGGATATGGGGCAATGGTTTGAAAAGGGAACAGAGCAGCTTGAGAGTGGAGGTGAGGAACAAGTTCTGCACCAGGAGGCTGCTGGAGCACTGCAAGAGGTTGCCCAGGGAGGGAGCTGAGGCCCCATGCCTGGAGCTATTCAAGGTGAGGCTGGACAAGGCTGTGAGCAAGCTGCTGTAGGGGAGGATGTCCCTGCTGGCTGCAGGGGGTTGGCCTTTGGAGGTCACTTCAAACCCAAACCATTCCATGCTAGCATGGGAGCTGTCTTTAAAGGTGAATACACTCAGGACAGAAGTTTAGCATCAGACCTTTAGTGCCATTTTGCCACTAAAGATGAGAATCCAGATTGTAACCTTCAGAGCAAGTTAACCTCTTACCTTGTGGCTCATCAGTTCTTGTCTCCTGGAGACATTTTGCTTTCATGCTCAGTGTACAACTCTCAGTTGGAACCACTCTAAATGCAGACAGCTGTTTCCAGGGCATTCCATACTCCTGGGAATAGGGATTTAAGTATTTCTTTGTCCCTTCCCTACTAACCTGCCTCAGGAGAAGAATGGCTGTGTGCCATCTGGAGTAGCTGCTGTGTGTTGCAGAGCACTCTTGGTCTTTTGGGGCCCATCCTGAAGGTGTTATGATGGCTGAGGGCAACCTGAGTGAGTTAGTGACAGGAACCAAAGAGCTCTGAGCAGAGCTGGGTGCTTGCAAGAAAGCTGAGAAGGATCTTTCTACGAGGGCTTGTAGTGATAGGATGAGGGGGGATGGGTTGCACCTGGGGAGGGGAGATTTATACTGAAGATTAGGGAAGACACTGGGAGAGGTTGCTCAGGGAGGCTGAGGAGAAGACTCAAGCCTGGAAGTGTTCAAAGCCAGGCTGGACAGGGCCTTGAGCAACCTGATCTAGTGAAAGGTGTCCCTGCCATGGGGTTGAAACTAGATGATCTTTAAGGTCCTTTGCAACCCAAACCATTGTTTGATTCCCTGATAAATCACAGAATGTCAGGGGCTGGAAGGGACCTCCAAAGCTCAGCCAGTCCAACCCCCCTGCCAGAGCAGGGTCACCTGTACAGATCACACAGGAACACATCCAGGTGGGTTTGGAATACCTCCAGAGGGGGAGACTCCACAACCCCCTGGGCAGCCTGTGCCAGGGCTCTGGCACCCTCACAGGGAAAAAGTTCCTCCTCATGTTGAAATGAAACTTCCTCTGCCTCAGCTTGCACCCAGTGCCCCTTGAGCTGGCACTGGGCATCACCCAGCAGAGCCTGGCTGCAGCCTCCTGCCACTCACCTTTACTTATTGATCCCCATTGCTGAGGTCACTTCTGTGGCTCCTCTGCTCCAAGCTCCCAGCCCCAGCTCCCTCAGGCTCTGCTCCTACCAGAACTGTTCCATTCCCTTCAGCAGCTCTGTGGCTCTGTGCTGGACTCTCTGCAGCAGTTCTGTGTCCCTCTTGAACTGGAGGGCTCAGAACTGGACACAGTAGAATCACAGAATGGTTTAGTTGGAAGTGACCTCAAAGCTCATCCAGTTCCAACCCCCTGCCACAGGCAGGGACACCTCCCACTAGAACAGGTTGCTCAAGGCCTCATCCAACCTGGCCTTGAACACAGTACTCCAGATGTGGCCTCAGCAGGGCAGGGCAGAAGGGCAGGAGAACCTCTCGACCTACTCCTCACAGCCCTTCTAACCCACCCCATCCTGGCATTACCCCTCCTGCCCACCAGAGCACATTGCTGGCTCATGCTCACCCTCCCATCAACCAGGACCCCCAAATCCATTTCCCCATTGCTGCCTTCCAACAGCTCAGTCCCCAGCAGACAATATCTGTAATTTGCCAAAGGACAGGAACAGAGGAGGGATCAGAGGAACTTGGGAAGCTTCCTTCAGAAGGGTTTGGAGAGCCAAAGAGGCAGAGGGCAGGGCTGGGTTGCTCTGTTTTGCCAGGGCTAGGATGTTTTTTGTTGAAGTGGTGACCACTGACACAAGTTTGTCCCCCACAGCAACTATACCAGACACTAACAGACTATGATATTCGATTCTACATGTATGAGATTTTGAAGGTGAGTTGATGCTTTGCTGCTTTTTGGGGCTTGCTTCTAGGATGTGCCACTCAAGTTAAACCCATCCAGACGTTTTCATGTCACTGAAAGGGGCAAAGGGAAAGGTTGGGCAGGAAAACATCCAGCCAGTCAGTTGCTCAGCTTTGGTTCTGCAGCAAATGAATCCCCTTTTGTTTTTTATTCAGAGCCTTTAGGCACATTTGAAATACTTCTGAGTTAAGATCTTAACAGAAAGCAAAAAAAAAAAAAAACTCATCTAAGTTTCCTGGCTGATTTTTTTTTTGGTGCCCTAACAAATCAGAAAGGGTTTGGTCATTCTGCTGAAATAAACATTTGTTCCTCAGGAGTCTGGGGAAGGGGAGGTTTGGTTGATCAGCAGTGGCTGACAACTGTGCTCCTAAGGAGTCTGAAATTCCATTTCTCTGAGGAAATTCAAATCAAAACACTCTTGTTAAGACCTCCCTTTGAGAGGAGGCTCTAGAGGGCTTTTCTGTGGTCTGTAACTCTAAGCAGGGAGATTACACCAGGCAGAGAAGTTTTACCATCTAATGAAAGTTGGTATGTGTGTGTGGAAATCCTTCTGGATATGACTGAACTTGAAAAATTCTTGTGAGTGAAGTGTCTGTGTCTTTGTCTGTCACTTGCAGGCCCTAGATTACTGCCATAGCATGGGAATCATGCACAGAGATGTCAAACCTCACAACGTCATGATTGACCACGAGCACAGAAAGGTACCATGGAGGTGGAAGTGGAGGGCAGGGCTTTGCTTTGCTCTGGGCAAACTGAAATCCCTTTTGGGTGCTCCTGTGCAGTGATGCTAGCAGACAGCTTCAAGGGGATTGCACCTGCCACGTGAAATTAAATCCTCTGGGTTCCTTTTCCTCAGTTTTTAGGGGGTTGATGGAAGCTAGAAATGGGGTTGGTAAAGGGAGAGGTGGCTTCTTGAGACTGGTTGGGGAGAAAGGTGGAAGTGGTACTCTAATCAACTTCAAAGTAATTGCAAATGGAGGCTTTGTAGAGAAATCTGCAGCAGTGGAGAACTGGAGAAACACTTAAACCTTGAGGGGTTTTTTTTGTCTTCTGTTGTCTACCATTTCTAGCTTAGACTAATAGACTGGGGTCTGGCTGAGTTCTATCACCCTGGCCAAGAGTACAATGTCAGAGTGGCTTCCAGATACTTCAAAGGACCTGAACTCCTTGTAGATTATCAGGTAAGAGCTACTTGGATTCCTCATTGCCCTTCTTTTAGGGAAATTCTGTGCCCTTTTGAGGTNAGAGGCTGGGGTGGCCTGGGGGGGGCCCAGAGGCTGGGGTGGCCTGGGGGGGGCCCAGAGGCTGGGGTGGCCTGGGGCCTTGTAGCTAAAGATAATCCATTCCAAAGTGCATCACAAAAAGCAGTGGCTGTAAAGCTGCTGAATTTAAAGCATTTAATGAGTAGTCTCAGGAGCTGAGCTCCAAGATCATGATGGATGTTGGAATATAAATGCTGAAAATGCAGCCTTGCTGTAAAAATAATTCATTTGCAGTGTGGTAGAGGAATGCAACAAAGCCTCTGGGCTGCTTCAAGTTCTAAATGAAGCTGGGAAAACATTGCCTACCTGCTGGCAGTTGGGGAGCTGCTTTGGGCTGGAGATAGTGGTGCTGGTTGTGACTGGAGGCACTTCCTCACCTGTCCACTCTCTTTTTGTGGCTTGTTGTGGTGCTTCCTCTTCTCAGTGACAGAACACTGAGGTCTGCAGTGAAAAGAGCAGGCCAGAAGATGGAAAGAGGCTAACTGCTGGCCTCTGCTCATCACTGTACCCCAGTCTGGGTAACTGGAAGACTGAGCTTGAACAGTGCTCTGGCACCAATGATTTCAGTCAGCACTGGAGGGGGAGAGACTTTGTGGGGGAGCTGGGGAGGGGACTCAGGCTGTCAGTATTTGGGAGTCTGCTGTGCTTTCTTCCTCAGCAGTTGAATTGTCCTTCTGGTTTTGTACAGATGTATGATTACAGTCTGGATATGTGGAGCTTGGGTTGCATGTTGGCTAGTATGATATTCCGAAAGGAGCCATTCTTCCATGGCCATGACAACTATGATCAGGTGAGAACTGGCCATGTACAATCTCCTCTTGGCACACTGAAGCTTTTCTTTCCTGCTTGCACTTCTTGTTTGAGTGATTCCAAGAAGAACTGAAGCATTTCTCTGATGGCTTCTCACCCTCAGTTTGCTGCCACCTTCCCTCTTCTCCAATTTGCAAGGTTCTCTGACCCAATAAATGGAAGCAGATTTAAGAGTGGTTTGGATTTTTCGAGCTCCTCAGTAGGTATCTGGAAGCAGTTTTCTGAAGGCTGACTTGTGGTACATAGAGCTGAGTGCAGACCCCCCCAGGCACCATCTACCCTCCCTTCCCTCTCTGGAGAGGCTGTGAAATTGGTGCAGTTTGATAGAGATTCTGAAATGTTTTGATCTCTAGGCCAACTTTGGATCCTTTTGCATGTGCTCTGCATCTGAACTTAGGTGCAGACCTTCAAGAACAGTGACCTTCTGTTCTCAGACCTTCATTCTGGAGCCCTCCAGAGTGATGCTTTGCCATTCATGTGCAAGTCACAGAGTTTCTGCTTTTCTGAGCACTTTTTTCTTGCCTCCCCTTCGCTTGGTTTTGAATACTTTTGTGCCACAAAGGGAATTAGTGCTGCAAGGTCTCAAGTTTTCGTGGCTTTAGGGCCTCTTGGGTCATTCTGACTGTGAGCAGAGGCATGTTGGTGGTGCCCATGATTGGCCTGGGAAGTCAGAGCCATGGGGTGACCCCGTGGCTGCTGGTTCACTGAGCTCAAATTCAAGCTCTCAAGGTGCTGTATCTTCAGGCTGGCTCTGGCATTGCTGTACCCCTCACAGTAGTGACCTGGGTTTCTGTTTGTTGCCAGCTGGTGAGGATAGCCAAGGTGCTGGGCACAGAAGATCTCTATGACTACATCGACAAATACAACATTGAGCTGGACCCACGTTTCAATGACATCTTGGGCAGGTGAGCCAAGGGCCAGGGGAGCTCAGAAACTCTTTAGAACTTTGGTTTTGCTTCAAAGAGACCTTTAAGATCATCCAAGTCCAACCCTCAACCCAGCAGTGCCAGGGCACCACCAACCCATGGCACTCAGCATCACAGCTCCAGGGCTCTGAAACCCCTCCAGGGATGGGGACTGCACCACTGCCTTGGGCAGCCTGGGCCAGACCTGGACGACCCTCAAGGGGAAGAAATTGTTCCTCATGTCCAACCTAAACCTTCCCTAGGGCAGCTTGAGGCCATTCCCTCTTGTCCTATCACTTGTTCCTTCTCTTGGTGGACTGAGGCAGCTACTGCTTTGTCCTTGATGTAAACAAGAACTTGTTTATGTGAGAGATCAAAGCCAGGATTCTTGACAACTGTCACTTTCTGCCTTTGATCCCTTTTGCCAGTGCTTCCCACGGTCCTTTCTCTGTAAATGGACCTGAGGAAAGGTCATTTAAATGTCACCTAAGCACTAAATTAACTGCTGGAGCATAAAGCATGAAGGATAAATACTCCCTCCAATATCCTGAGGTGGGGAAAAAACCCAACCCCTGTTTCTCAGCATTACAAGGCAGAAAATGAAGAGCTGCTGAAGGTGGCATTGGAATTTCTTTCTTTTTTTTTTCTCCTCATGGAGTTATTTTGTGTGGCTGTCCCCAAACACAAAGGAACTCCATGTTGGAGGCATAGTGGAGGAGCAGAAGCTGGGATTTCAGGCCTGTAAATCCATTCCAACCCAAAATCCTCAGGCAGTGGTGTCCCTGCCGCCGTGTGGAGACATCATGTACTGCTGCTTGGGGTCTGACACAGCTCAGCCCTGCTCTGGCACTGTTCCTGCCCTTTAAAAGGATAAAAAGGAAGGGGGGTGGTGAGGGTGAGGGGTGGGATTTGAGCTGTGCTGTGTGCCTTGGGCAGCCTGACCTGGGTGTCTTTGCCTGCAGACACTCGCGCAAGCGATGGGAGCGCTTCGTGCACAGTGAGAACCAGCACCTGGTGAGCCCAGAGGCTCTGGATTTCTTAGACAAGCTGCTGAGATATGATCACCAGTCCAGACTCACAGCCAGAGAAGCCATGGAACACCCTTACTTCTGTGAGTATCCCAGCCCTCCACAGAGACCTTCCTCTGCCTCTGGGAACCTGCAGGACAGGAACTAAGAATGGTGGCAATAACAAATCTGAGTTCTGGAAACAGCTGGGCTGCAGCTGGGGCTGCTGGTGTCCAGTGGGTGTGATGGCATCCAGAGGGACCTGGGCAGGCTGCAGAGGTGGGCACAGGCCAACCTCAGGAGGTTCAACAAGACCAAGTGCAAGGTTCCTGCAGCTGGGCCGAGGCAATGCCAAGCACCAATCCAGGCTGGGCAGTGCCTGGCTGGAGAGCAGCCCTGAGGAGAGGGACTTGGGGGTGCTGCTGGAGGAGAAGCTCAGCAGGAGNAAAAAAAATGGGGAGGGGCTTTTGAGGCTCTCAGGGAGTGCCAGGACTGGGGGGAATGGAGTAAAGTTGGAGGTAGGGAGATTCAGACTGGACAGGAGGAGGAAGTTGTTCAGCATGAGAGTGGTGAGAGCCTGGCAGGGGTTGCCCAGGGAGGTGGCTGAGACCCCATCCCTGGAGGTGTTTAAGACCAGGCTGGATGAGGCTGTGGGCAGCCTGAGCTGGTGTGAGGTGTCCCTGCCCATGGCAGGGGGGTTGGCACTGGCTGATCCTTGAGGTCCCTTCCAACCCTACCTGGTTCTATGGTTCTAACTGGGCCACTGCCACCTACATCCAACTTCTTGAGCAACCTGGTCCAGTGGGAGGTGTCCCTGCCTATAAACAGGGTTGGAAGTAAATGATCTCTAAGGTCCCTTCCAACCCAAACCATTCTGTGACCTATGATCATTTAGGTGACAATTTGGTACTATCTTGGGTGCTTCTTACTGGAGCTGGTGGCAACTTCTGTGTTCTGCTCGGTGATGGTTGATGGAGGCAGGTTGGCAGGAGCAGCTGAGCACAGTTTGTGGGCTGCCTGTGTGCTCCAGTTGCACTCTGCCAACACAAGCACCTGAGAGCTGTGTCCTTTTGCCTAGATCCCATCGTCAAAGACCAAGCTCGGATGGGCTCCTCCAACATGCCAGGTGGCAGCACTCCTGTCAGCAGTGCCAGTATGATGTCAGGTCAGTTCTGTCACCAACTCTTCTTAATGTCTTGATGTTTTAAAGCATTTCTGTGTGCTGTGGACATGGAGGAGGGTGAGTGCTGCTGCTGGGACATTAGGTCACCTCCTGGGACCAGTGACAATGGCAAACAGAGCTACAAAGAGGTGGCTGGGAGAAGGTGGTAAGGCCTGGCTGTGACCTGACCTATTTTTTCTCTTGCTGAAAAACACCTTGCAGCTGGATTTTTTCTTTTTTTTTGTTGTTTTTTGTTTTGGCAGCAGTTCCAAGGACACTGATCCTGCCAGAGTGTGACACTTGGGGAGTGTGTGCAACTCTGTGCCCTCCTCAGAGGCTGCAGGGAACAGAAATCTTTCATCTCTGCTTATTTTGGCAGCTCTGAGAGCGTAACAAAGCAGCAGCAAACTGACCTGTAAAGATTGATTATAGAAGCTGAGCTGCCCTGGCTGGTGCCACACTGCTTTCACTCAGAGTTGGGGCTCTTCAGCCTGAAGAAAAGGCTTTGAGGAGACCTTGGAGTGGCCTTCCAGTATCTGAAGGGGGCTACAGGAAGGCTAGGGAGGGACTATTGACAAGGGCTTGGAATGACAGGACAAGGGGAACGGGTTTGAAGTGACAGAGGGGAGATTGAAAGTGGATGTTAGGAGGAAGTTCTTTACAGTGAGGGTGGTGAGAGACTGTCCCAGGTTGCCCAGGGAGGTTGTGGAGCACAGAATGTGATCAAAGATCAAAGCTTCACATTCTGTGATTCTGTGCTCCACAACCTCCCTGGAGGTGCTCAAGGCCAGGTTGGATGAAGCCTTGAGCAACCTGTTCCAGTGGGAAGTGTCCCTGCCTATGGCAGGAGGTTGGAACCAGATGATCTTTTGAGGTCCCTTCCAACCTACACCATTCTGTGATTCTAATTCCTGCTTTCCCTGTCTCTCTTCCAGGGATTTCTTCAGTGCCAACACCTTCCCCCCTTGGACCTCTAGCAGGCTCACCAGTCATTTCTGCCACCACCACGCTGGGGATGCCAGTGCCAGCTGCTGCAGGAGCTCAGCAGTAGTGATGGGTTCTTGTCTCCTGCTGTGCCTGAGCTGAGTCAGGTGGGGAAGAGGTTGCCCCTTACCACCTCTCCTCAGGACACAGCTTGTGCCTGGCAGGGGCAGGGAGGGGATGAAAAGCTTTGGAGGCACCGTGTCTGAACTGTTGCTTGTGGATTTATAGTAGTTCAGTCATTATATACAAAAAAAATTATTCTAGGCTGGGTTTTTTTTGGTTTTGTTTTTGTTTTTTTTTCCCCTTTCCTCCTTTTTTTACTTGAACTTTTTTGTAACTCAGGGGAATCCCTGAAAATACAAACAGATGGAATATTTCTTGGACAGTTTTTTTTTTTGTTTGTTTGTTTTGGTTTTTGTTTCTTTTGATCTTTTTTTCTTCCCTATCCTCCCCCCTCTCTAAAGGAAAAAAAAAAAAAGAAAANNAAGGGAAAAAAAAAAAAAAGAAAAAAGAAAGGAGAAAAGAAAAAAAAAAAGTACTTTTCATTTAAGAACAAAGGAACCAACAGCATTTCCAAGCTCTTTGCATCATGCTGTGGAAATCTTTTCATGTTCTCACCATTACTTCTCCACGAGCCTACACCTTGGGGGATTTGTGCTGTTTCTCCAGAGACTCCCAAACCAAGTTTTTGTGGGGCAGGGGAAGAGGTGTGTGTGGGGGGTGGAATTCTTAACCTCTGCCACTCAACCCCCACCACATCCTGCACCTAACTCAGCCAGAGGTGGGCTGAGGAGGCAATTCCAGTGTGGTAGAAGCTTAAAAGGAGCAAGTGCAGATAATGTCTGAAACCCTAATTGGATTGAATCATGTCTCCTTAGGAGCCAAGCAGAGTCCCAGCTCACCCCATTGCATGTCATTTTAGCCCTACAAGATGAAGTTATTGATCCAATTGGAGCCTTTTAACCCCCTCCTGAAGAAAGGACTTCTCTAGAGCAAGCCAAATTTAACCAACCCCTTTCCTCCTGGAGGCTTTTCTTCCCCTACCCTTCCATCGCTTGGCTTGGATCTCTGGAATTAAGTTTGTTATTGGGTATCTTGTTTTGGGGTTTCTTTTGGCTTTTTTGGTTGGTTGTTTTGGTTTTGTTTTATTATTTTAAATGGTTTCTATAGGTTTGATTCAAGCTGGTGGCTACTTAAAGATGATGAAAAAAAAAAAAACACAAACAAAAAGAGAAATCAGACTGCGCCAAGTCGGATCTCACATCTTCACCACCCACCATCATCCTCTCCCTCACGTGCCATGTGGTGAGAAAATACCAGTTTTACCTCACAGTCCTGTAAATATGCACTGAGAGGAAGGAGCTGAGCAGCAGTGAAACCGAAATGGTAGAGCAGTTAAAG
>VWYK01022599.1:0-14269 GCA_013399775.1 Semnornis frantzii | reverse complement strand
GGGGTTGCTGCGGAGATCCCCCCCCCCCCCGCCTATTAAAGTTTACCAGACGAGCTCAGATGGCTTGGAAGTAAGATATAGCTCTGTTTACCGCAAAACTAAATTCACAAGCATATATACACAATATATTTACAAGTATTTACAATTACATGCAAATTAGAAATAATACAGAAATCCAAATTCCCTCCTGGACAAAGAAACTGCCTGGAAGGGACTCAAAGCCAGAAGAGAGCAAATTGTTTACATTTTGGCTTTTTATCCCTTTTAGCAATCCAATGGATGATATAGACTTATTTTCCTTTCACAACTAATGATCTAATTTATCTCATTAGAATATTCCAATTAGCCTCAAAGCAGCACACAGGCTTGATGGGGCTCTGAGCAGTGCTAGCTAGGTGGGGATGTCCCTGCTTACTGTAGGGGGTTGGACTAGATGACCTTTAAAGATCCCTTTCAACCCAATGCACTCTGTCATTCTATGACTCGATACCTTTCCCTGTGTCCTCCCAAGCCTGCAGTGCCAGCAATGCCACAGCTGGCTGGTCAGTTGTGTGGTGCTAGATAAGATGGTTTCACTAGGAAGAACATCATTTCCCATTTATCCATAAGGCAAGCAAGCTCTGTGCCTTAGCACATAAGCCATGGGCTAAAGTATTTTTTTTTTTCTGCCTAAAGACAGCATGGATGCCACACCTTGCAGCTACAAATTACTTCATTCTCTTGTTTGAAGACATTTTTCCACCTACCTTGCAGATGCCCTGTCCATCCTCCTCCTCCTTCTGCTAGAAGAGCCAAGGAGGGCACACATAAGGGTCCTCACAAGCTGGCAAAAGGACCTAAGTACCAAACATCCATTTAATTTCAAAGAAAAAGAGGAGTACGCAGAGATATCCTGGGATTATACAGGGCTCTAGAGACCTCTCGTGGACAAACACATTTGTTTCTTTCATGTTCCACATCTGCATCAGACATAGGTTGCATTTATTTCCCAAGCCTTAACCCAGCGTGATACTGTTAGTGATCCATGGTGATGCAAAGGTTGATTATGATCCCACAGTGAGGATCAACCAAATAATCTGTTGAATTTTTTTTGCCCATTTTCCCAGCTTGCCTTGTTCTGCAATTTATGTTGGGTCTTTGCATTCTGGAATGGGCTCTGGCAGAGAAAATTATTTTAATTCTCATCGCTACCTTATTGCTCTTGACCAGAATGGGTTCCATGTTTCTCAATAGTTTTATTTATAGACAATATGAATACTACAAGTGGAAGAATCAAACCAGTAACACTTTTTACTCCTGTGTAGTTATTGTTGACCATAAATTAATTGCAATATGTTTTTTCCCCTTATACTAAAAACCTATCAAGATTCGTTGATTTTGTTGTCTGTCTTTCCCTTTCCCATCCTCCCCCCGCTCCTCTCTTTTTTTTTTTTTTGATTGACCTTGGGTTTTTTCTCTGTCACAGAGCAAAAGAATTCCATCAACTGGAGAAAAATCTCTGGGTTAGTGGGCATTCTTGAGTCTGGCAGGTCCTGCACCTGGGTAGGCACAATCCCAAGCACAAGTCCAGGCTGGGTGGGGAATGGCTGAGAGCAGCCCTGAAGAGCAGGACCTGGGGGTCTAGGGTGATGAAAAGCTCAACATGAGCCTGCAGTGTGAGTGCAGCCCAGACAGCAACTGAGTGCTGGGCTGCAGCAAGAGCAGTGTGTGCAGCANTCTCTGGAGGTGTTGAAGGCCAGGTTGGATGAGGCATGGAGCAACCTGTTCTAGTGGGAGGTGTCCCTACCTATGGCAGGGGTTTGGAACTAGATGATCCTTGAGGTCCCTTTCAACCTAAACCATTCTATGATTCTATGATTCATTCTATATTCCATGGTTGAAAACCACAGCTCTCAGACAAGAGAAGAGTCACTTTTTTATTTACTGATGAAAAAAATTCAGCATTTTTTCCCTGAGAAACATGTTCACCTGGTGAGATCCAGGCCCTGGGAGGTGCCTCCTACAAGAGAAGTGCTACACGAAGCCCCACATGTCTGTACTCATCTGCCAGCACAGGATAAATTGCTTTTTCTCCAGAGATTATTCGATTTTTTCCATGATCCGCCTCATTTTCCAGTTCCCTCCTTTCCTCACTTCGGTGAATTATTGGTGACCCTTGCTGTTTTCCCTTAACGAAAAGCAGAAGGAGAAATGGCTGTTTTCTTCACTGCCCTGGCTTAGCATGAAAGTGCCATAAAATTAAAGGCAGACAAAAAAAAAAGTTTTATATGAAGGAGATATAATTAAAGAGTGTGCTCAGTTCTCAGTGCTTATCTCCAGCCTCTGTGAGCAGCCCACCATGTGGAAGTCAAAGGCAAGGTAATTTTTCTTTTTAATATTGCAATAACTCCAAGCTATTTTAAGAGAAAATCTGCTGACAATTTTGGACAGAAAGCTCAGTTTCAAAAATAAATTAAAATCTTGGCAGGAAGCTCCTGATTTCACAGGAAAATTTCAATGTACTGGAAAGCTGAAAACCAAACTAATGAGACATATTTCAACTGAATACACTTTGATTTTTGCCAGGGGAAAAACACAGATTGGGTGCTTCATTTTTAATTATCTTCTGCTATTTTGTTTTTTTTTAATATGAAAAAGTACCTGGCAACACTTCCATCATCATCCTCCGTGGCTTTGCTTGTTGGTGCAAGGTGTTAATGGGGGAGTTGGGAAGAAGAGGATAAAGCTGTTGGGGTTCAGAGCTAGCTCTCCTTTCCCCAAACCTTAAATGTGCTCCAAGCAGATTTTAAGTGGATATTAAAGTGGATTTTAGAAGAAATTTCTCTCTTCAGCTGGTTGTGCTGCACATCTCCTATAGCCATGTAATTTTAGCTCCACTTTTTAACTTATCATAAGCCTTTGTTTTTTTTAATTCCATTGTTGCTGAGCAGGCTGCTTGCCACTGCGAGTTTACAGAATTGCAGTACCTTTGGTGGGAAGAGACCTTCAAGCTCATAGAATCATTAGGTTGGAAGGGACCTCAAAGATCATCTAGTTCCAACCCCCTTACTCTCATCCTTGATCTGCCTGTAAACCAGAATATTCTCACAATCAAATTCTGTGTTTTCAGACACCGCAGAAAGACTGCAACATTGTGGTAGAGGTTTCTTTGGTTTTAANCAATCAAATTCTGTGTGTTTTCAGACACCGCAGAAAGACTGCAACATTGTGGTAGAGGTTTCTTTGGTTTTAATTAATTTGTTCTTGTTGTTGGTGGTTTTTTTTTCCCCCTTTTATTGCATTCATGCCTATCAACTGCATCCAGGCCAAACACGGATCTGGAATCTCAAATTCTTGCCCCATTTTGCTGTCTGTCTTTGCCTAAAGCTTTCTCCTTTCAGTGTGACAAACCACCAAGAAGTTTGAGTCTGGATATTATTTTTTGCGGTACATCTTATCGGCCAATTAGTGGTTTAATTTAAATGTACAAGTGCCTATCTCTCCATTCACAGCTATTCTGCCTGATATAAAACAATCATTTGTTTACAGAGTCCATGAATCAATGTTATCACAACTCACGAAGTATCTTATTTGCTTTGTGATACGAATGTTTAGGGCATTTTTAAATTCTATTTTCTTGCTTTCGACTTTTCTGTGCCATGAAAACCAGAGTGATCTCAGCAGGCCATTTTCCTGTTGTTAAGCCCTGAACCCTAATCTGAAGGAAACAAACCCAGCTCCTCTTATTTTCAAACAGATAAGATTTGTGAGGTTATTAATCACAGGTTCAAATGGCTGCCCTGGGAATTGAGAATGATATATGGTTTTATATAAAACTTGTCAACATTTATTACAGAGACGGAGCATCCGTCCAGTGGGAGCCTTAGAAAGTCATTATGTGTCTGGTGTATGATAAAGAGCAATTTAACTGCATAAACAGCCATGACATCATGCTAAACTTACATGTTCTTTCATCTGCCCCTAAATGATACCATTTCTTTTTGGCTATTGCCCTCAGCTTTGATTTCGGATGAGGAAGTTCCTTCTCCTCCTTAAATGTGTAGCATTGAATCTATTTGTCCTTATTTAAAACAGAAACGCAAATAAACAAAATAGCAGCAACTGCTGCTGTTGTATTTTTCTCAAAGATCTACAAAAACTTTCTGTCTGGATACAGAGGATTAGCTCCTGGGTGAATTGACCTCATCCCACAGAAGTTGGCTTCCAGCAGACAAGTGTTTATCTCGTGGTCTTTAATCCTGGGGAATTTGTATGCTGGAAAACCTAAAATTATTTTCCCCTGCATAAACTGCTACTGATAGGTACTGAACACATAGAAAGGGGATTGAGTCCACCATCAGTAAGCTTGCAGATGACACCAAATTGGGAGCATGTGTCGATCTGTTAGAGAGTAGGAGGGCTCTGCAGAGGATCCTGGCCAGGCTGGATAGATGGGCACAGTCCAGCACCATGAGTTTTAACAAGGCCAAGTGCCAGGTTCTGCACTTTGGTCACAACAACCCCGAGCAGCGCTACAGGCTGGGGACAGAGTGGCTGGAGAGCAGCCAGGCAGAGAGGGACCTAGAGGTACTGGTCAACAGCTGACTGAACATGAGCCAGCAGTGTGCCCAGGTGGCCAAGAAGGCCAATGGCATCCTGGCCTATATCAGGAACAGTGTGGCCAGCAGGACCAGGGAAGTCCTTCTGCCCCTGTACTCAGAATCACAGGATCACAGAATTAACCAGATTGGAAAAGACCTCTAGGATCATCGAGTCAAACCTATCACCTAAGTTTTCTAATTATTTAAACCATGGCACTAAATATCTCATCCAGTCTCCTTTTAAATACCTTTGGGGATGGTGACTTCATCACCTCCCTGGGCAGCCCATTCCAATAGGCAATCACTCTTTATGTGAAGAATTTCTTCCTAATGTTCAGCCTAAATCTGCCCTGGTGCAGTTTGAGGCTGTGTCCTCCTTGTTCTGTCAGTGGATGCCTGAGAGAAGAGACCAACTCCACCTGGCTACAACCTCCTTCCAGGTAGTTGTAGACAGCAATGAGGTCTGCCCTGAGCCTCCTCTTCTCCAGACTAAACATGCCCAGCTCCATCAGCCTCTCCTCACAGGGCTGTGTTGCAGGCCCCTCACCAGAACTGGACACTGCACTGGTTATGCCGCACCTTGAGTACTGTGTCCAGTTCTGGGTCCCTCAATTTAAGAAAGATGTTGAGGTGCTTGAATGTGTCCAGAGAAGGGCACCAAGGCTGGTGAGACCTCATTGCTCTCTACAACTACCCGAAAGGAGGTTGTAGCCAATGGGGTTAGTCTCTTCTGCCAGGTACCCAGTGACAGAATAAGAGGACACAGCTTCAAGGTGTGCCAGGGCAGGTTCAGGCTGGATGTTTGGAAGAAGTTCTTCAGAGCAAGAGTGATTGGCATTAGAATGGGCTGCCAGGGATGTGGTGGAGTCCCCATCCCTGGAGGTGTTTAAAAGGAGGCTGGAGGAGACACTTAGTGCCATGGTTTAGTTAATTAGAAGGTGTTAGGTGATAGGTTAGACTCGCTGATCTTGAAGGTCTCTTCTAACCTGATATCATTCTGATTCTGAAAGAAGGTAATTTTCAGATTGCTTTATTTCCCTTCTCAGCCTGACTCTTCAGCCAGTAAACCTATTTCATGGGTGACCAATATGTCAGGGCTGCCCAACACACTGGCTGTGCCAGCAATTAATGACATCGATAACTTCAAGAGGAGATGAATTTCTTTTTGTTGTAGTTGCCCTGGGCACTACAAGTATCCAACAGCTGTTTTCTGGAAGAGCTTTCAGCATGTGGTGTAACATCACCATTACTACGGCAAAGTAGTTTAAAACCTTCATAAATATCCCATTAAAATATTCCAGTGACCATTTGGTGCTGAAATAAACTGCCAACATTGCTTGAAAAGGATGATATGTGTGTGTGTGTGTGTGTGTATATATATATGTGTGTATTTTTATATATTTATATATATAAAGTGCAGCAGTACTTTATATAGCTGATGGTGGGAAGGGAACTCTTGTGTGGATGCCACAGTACAATCATACTCACCATGGGACACCCTAGACTGCTACCCCATTTACTGCCAAGGACTGTGCTGGAGTAACTGGTGATAAGATCACAGCATGTAATAAACCTCCCAAGTCCTTTCCAAGGGATAAAAGATGGGAAGCAAAGTGTTTTAAGTGCAGCCAGATTGCTGTCCTAGGCCTGGTAGGAAAAAAAAAAAGAAAAGAAAAAGTAATGAAACTGGTATTTGGAGAAGTGGTCTCTGAACTTTGTAAAATCGTGTTTGGCATTGAGAAATTAAATTCTGTGGAGACTAATAAATTTCAGGGTTTTGCAACTGGTAGTGCTGCAGCCTTGAACTGGCATCCCCAGGGTTGTGGATGCCGAAGGGCATAGGATGTGTCAGAAGTGAAGAGAAGAAAACAAGATAAGAGTTTTGAAGAATTGCAAAGGTTTCTCTTGTTCCTATCTGGGAGTCCTCACTGCAAGAGGACAAAGTGCACTAAGCTGATGGATTTTCCCTCCCCTGTACAAAGAAGTGGATGTAAGAGCAGAGAGGAAGAGCAGTGTGTCTGACAGCATCCTGGGCAGTCCTTCAGAGCAAAGGATAACCTCCATTTCCCTTTTTAAAATTTTTTTTTCCTGGAGAAAAGAGTGTTTTCCATTGCTGTCTGAACCTGATGAACATTTAGTCCCTCTTCCCTGCACACCTACTGCAATAGCAGAATGCATTGATCATAATCCGGCAGAGACTACCACCAGTCTTATAAAAAAATCTCAAAAATCACTAAAAAAAACAATGCAAGGAGAGGATAGATCATATTGGAAATGGGGTTTTCACAGGGCCTTTCTCTGTTAGGGTTTTAGTTTTACTGTGGGTATCATTCTCTATCCTTTAGAACATCAAGAAATTTTTAATGCTAAAGACAATTTGATCGTTGGCTAAAGCCGATGCCGTAAAATGCTGCACCCTTTGCTTGAAGGAGGCTCCCTGTTTGTGCAATTCTAAATTCTTCCTTTTAAAATCAAATTGACAGCCTCCTGAAATGGTTTGTGCAGACCTCCCAGGCTCCCATTTCTCACAGAGTTTTTGAAATGCGTATTGACCCCCGAGATGGGTAACAGACTGAAATAATTACACTCAGTGGTAGGTGTTAATGCCTTTGACATTGCCTGCCAGTTGTCTTCATGCTTGTGAGAAATTTATGTACCAACTGCCCAGTGTTTTACTGCCAAACTGTATTCCTTCCCTTCCTCTTAGGGATTCCCCTCCATGCCATGAATCTACTTGCTCATTTATCACAGCAACTCCTCGACTTGGATTTATTTCAAAGAAGAAAACAAGATGTGGGCTACAAATTGCTCAAATCATGGTGAGGATTTTGGAAAAAAAAATCACATCCAGCAGCAGGCACCCTGCACTGCCACATGGTTTTGCTATGCATCAATTGCAGGACAGAAGTAAAGTTGGCAAAGATAGCTGAGGTGTGCTGTAGCACCAGGCAGTGGGCAAAAAGCAGCCTGCGGTTGTCCTGAGGCATGGATTTGGGAGTGTGTGCAACAATGGCAGCTTTGTGATTCTCCACCTCTCAGGTCTCTGGGCTAGGAGAGATGGTGTGGCTGGTTTTCCAAGTCCCTGGGTGAGACATTAGCTGTCCTTCTGCAGAATAACAATGAAGATGAGAGAATTCAGCGTTGGTGTGGAGTAATGGCATCTGTGGTGGCACTTGGCTCATTTCCCAGGTGGAGCTCACAGGCACCATACCTGGGGCCTCGCCTCTCCTCTAATGGTCTTATGAAATCCATTTCTTCTCTTGACAAACCCTACCTCCTCCCCTATTTCAGACTTTACATTTGATAATGTATGTGTTATCTCAGTGTTTGGAATCAAAACAGCCAAGAGAAGGCTGAAGTCCCTGTGCCAACACATGGTGGCCTAGATGTGCCTCTGCCTTGTGGGATCCTCTGTCCTCCTTCAACAGTAAGAACTCAGAATTTGGTTGCTACCAGCTTTACAAATGCTGGAACTAAGCCTGCCTCTTGGAAGTCTGCTATGGTCTTTGGAGAGGTGGTAAGGAAGGTTGACCTGGAGGGAGGCAGGAAGGGGACAGGTAATGGAAGATCGAAACCTCCACTTCGACCACACTGAATTTATGGGCAGTTAACTTCTCTCAACTGTATGTGGGGTCTGTGGTAGCTTTACACAGACAAAACAATGTGGATATACTAAGATGCATGTCATGCTCATTGCCTATTCCTTATTGAGATTTCACCCAAGCTTTAGATAAGAGGTGGATCCGAAGTGCCACTGCTGCCTGTCCTCCACCCAGCACAGTTACTGCTATGGTTTTATAGCCAGGTGGAACCACACATACTCACTGATCTCTAGGAGTGCTGAGACAAGAAGTTGTGGTGTGATTCCACCACTGTTTTTTTTTTTGTTTTGTTTTTGTTTTTCCCCTGGCACACGAGTGTGTGAATCATGGCGCAGGAGCAAGTTTAACCTGCACACATTGGATGATTTTCTTCTTGGTGCTCTCACTCTGGCTTGGCTTCCCAAAGGCAAATGCAACTGGACTGCAGCCATTTCCAGTCTAATCATCTAAATACGGGCAAGGAAGTGATGTGTTCACTTCCAGCAAATAGCTTGGAAGGGCAGGTTGGTCATGCCGACCCTCAGTGTAGACAAATCACCTCACTTGGAGAAGTCAGAGCTTGCTCAAGTTTTGTATTCCATCTTGATTCCAGGGCTGTTGAAAAAGCTGCTTTTTAGTCCACGAAAACTACCCCTGAGGTGTGGCAACTTCTGCCAACCAATGTGCCAGCATTGCAGGGTGCAGCATGAGGCACTAATGTTTCTACAGGAAACACTCATTTGTGTTGGGCAGGTCCCATCTGGGCTTTGTTTTTCCAGGTGGTTGTGGAAAAGGCTGGTTCTGTACATCGTGGTGATGAATGTGGCCATTTTCCTATCAGGTTCTGACATGTTAAACTCTTCTGGGTGATGCTGAGGAGAGTAGGAGAGGATCTGAACACCTAAACAATTATAATTATCAGCAACCAACACACTGGTCTGTTGATGCTGATGGTCAGACTGAAAGTGTTGAGTGAGAACTGAGTGACAAGTAGCAATAAAAAGAGGCATGGAGGAAGAGCAGTTACATCTCCACACCTTCCGTACTTATCAGAAGGCATTTATTTGGCATTTGTCCCATAAAGCAGCATCTGCAGCCCAAGTTTATTGCTCTGGCATGTTTGAGGACGCACTCTCCTGGAGCCTGTTTGACCTTCAGGACAGTTCTGTGCAGCATACACAGGGCCAGCTGCAGGGCTGGAAAATAAAGACTGTGTGATGGAGCATTTGTCACCTTCCACAAGTGTTTCACCAGTTGCCTTGCCCTTGGTGATATCTCATTTTGACTGTTAGCTTTACTAAACCTGATGCCTGGTGAATGCCTTGAAGGACATGCTCTGCTCTCCAGGGGTACACTGGTTCTTTTGCTCCTTGTTTTTTGCTGTGTGGGGAACTTTTTTAGTCACCCTAGGATTTCATAGAATCATAGAATTGTTACGCTTGGAAAAGACCTTTCAGGTCATTGAGTCCAAACATCAATTTAGTTGTTTCACTGTCTACTGGTCATGCTGCATAGGTAACCCAGTCAGTATTTTGGAGACTGTTTTCATAACTTTAGATTCATTTTGAAGTTAAAAACAAACAAACAAACAAAAAAAGGATAACAAGGATTTCATAGCTTTTGGGTTTAGATTCAACAGAAGTGAGGAAAGGGAGGATGGGTGGAGAGATGTTTTCCTCTTGGTCTGGGGAATTTTGAAGAGTTTTGCTAAACCAGTGGAGTTCTTTAATAGTGGTTGCAGCTACACTCCATCAAACAGTGCAGCTAACTCAGGAGATGGCCAAAGCTCTGAACGAGTCGGCTCCTCATCACTCACTCCTGCGCAGGACTCTCTCATAATAGTGGTCCCGAATAGAGAGTCAGGAGACATTTAATACATGAGCAGCACTTCCTGCCAGACTTCAGCTGATCTCAAGGAAACTGTAAATGATCCTACAGCTAGGCAGAACCACAGGTTACATCACACTGGTTTTATTTTCATTAATACCTTCGTCGGACGTAAACCCAGAGGAGGTCCTTTGGCTTAGACCTCTGTGGAGGATGTGATACAAATGAAACCTCCCTATGGGTTGAAAGAGACTCTGTGAACCAAAAGCTATGGGATTTATGTTAAAAAAAAAAATAGACAGAACTATCCTCACTCATTTATCTCCCCCTGCAGTGAAGTGCCACAGGGATTTAGTTCCTTTGAAGTCTGAGTTAAGAAAGGAGCAGGGAGGTCGGTATCTGGGGGAAGGCATTGATCCAAAGAACTGTCTCTTCTAAGAACAAAATAGCAATGGGTGAACTGGTAAGAACCAGCTCGTTTTGGACATGGGGCCCACAGGGCGGTCATGTAGAGCTGAGAGGTCTCCAAATCTCCCATCTTACTGTGCAGGAAGTTCATGCAGAAAATCGTGGTGTCCCAGTGTCCACCTTTCACCTCCTCTGTCAGCTTAGCACCAAACTACCTGTAAGCCTTCCTGGAAGGACATCCAAAATATTGCTGAGCTTTCAGCTGAGTTTACAGCTCTCATCCTGAGGTTTGCAAATATGAGTTCCCTGTGGGTCTTCTGGGAGCTGATGTGTGACCACAGACACACTGATAGCAGACCAGGCAGTGGCTGGGTATTTTGGGTCTGATTGTTGGTCTTTCTCTTTTATACAACATAATCAGCTCCTGAGGGGTGCAGGCTAGCAGGGCTGACCTGAATGCAGCAGTTGGCATCACAGTGGCACATCTCCACAGAATGAAGAATGATGGGAGTTGGAAGGGACCTCTGGAGATTGTCTACTCCAACCCCCCTGCTAAATCAGGTTCACCTAGATCAGGCTGCACAGGAGCATGTCCAGGTGGGTTTAAAAAGTCTGAACATTAAGGAGACTCCACATCTTCTCTGGTGCACCCTGGTGCAGGGCTCCATCAACCTGAAAGTAAATAATTTTTTCCTTAATTTCAAGTGAAACCTCTTGGGTTCCAGTTTGCACCTATTGCCCCTTGTCCTGCCACTGGGCATCACTGACAAGAGCCCAGCCCTATCCTCATGACTTCCACCCTTTAGCTGTTGATCAGCATTGATAAAATTCCATCTCAGTCTTCCCTTTTCCAGGCTTAACAGCCTCAGGTCTCCCAGGCTTTCCTTCTCACAGAGATGCTCCTGTCCCCCAAGCATCATCATGGCCCTCTGTTGTACTCTCTCCAATAGTTCCCTGTCCCTTGTGAACTGGGGGGTGGAAGGGGGTGGGCTGTGGGGTAGAACTGCATGCAGTACTCCAGATGTGGCCCTGCTAGGGCAGAGGGGGAGGAGAACCTCCCTCAACCTGCTGGCCACACTGTTCTTCACACACCCCAGGATACCACTGGCCTCCTTGGCCATAAGGGCACTTAGCTGGCACTTAGCTGGCTCTTGCAGATTAAAAGCCCTTTCTGTTACAGCAACACTCACTGCCAGAAGCATTCTTTTACACAGGGCTTGTAGATGCTGCCCATTGAAGTGCAGTTAGCCTGTGTTGGATGCTTCGCCCACTCTCTCTCCCAGATGGCTACTTATTAAGATATTTATGGCTAATATGAATTTCCCCTGCCATAAATCACCAGCCTTTATACCTGCAGGGAAGTCAGGGCAATCAGCGACCCTGCTCAGTCAGCAGGGGCAGTGAGTGCTGTCTTGTAAAACAAAGATTGGAGCCAGTTATCGGCATCGTAAAAACAACAGGAGAGGGAAAAATCCCAGTGCTGCTATCTGATAACGGGCGGCAATCAGCCACTTGCACATCCTCTTCGAGGAGGCTGCTAAATGGAAAGTTACACTGATTCATTTGTCACTCAGGGACTTCTGGACAAGGAGCCAAAGCCTGTCGCAATTTAGATGGGTGGGAGGATGGATGAAGGAGCAGTAATGCGGACAGCTTGTAGGAGGTCTGTGTGCTGGCAGGCGTGGGGGGCACCTCACCCAGCACAAAGAGATGTGGGAGATGGTGGGTTTGAAGGGTCTCTACGGGGAAATCACAGAACATTTTGGTGGCAAGGGACCATTACGGGTCTTCTAGTCCAATCCCTCTGCAGACAGCAAGGACGCCTGCCAGCTGGAGAGGTCGCTCAGAGCTGCTAAGCGGCGGTGTCAGTAGGTGGCACTATTATATACTCTATGAGGCCAGGGCACAGGTAGCGAGGGAGCAGTAAAGCTCCGGAGATGTGAACACAGATTTCCTCTTTCTCACTCCCTGCGAAAATGCTCCACCAAGACCAATGTGGAAGAGGTGAGGACCAATGTGGAAGAGGTTTTCTCTGTGATTTCCTCTGTTCCTCTTGCTCGTACCGAGCCTTTTGCAAAGCTTCGGTTTTAAGAGCAATTCGTCATCCGTGGTTCTGTGGATGGTAAGCTCTCATTGCCACAGGTGTGCAGTCAAAGCCACCCAAGGGACTGACTCAGCCACCCAAGGGACTGACTCAGCTGCTTGTTGCCATGTCTCTGGAGGTGCCCGGGGTTTATTTTGGAGGTTTTAAAGGTCAGGGAGTTCAAAGTTCAGAAACGGTCATCAGAGTTAACATATATTTTGCCTTTAAGTTATAAAGAGAAAAAAGAATCTGTCCTTCACTGCTAAACCCCTTATAGTAGGAATTCCTTTCATCCTCTGACAGTGACACTTTTACTCCCTTTAATGACTGGATTTTTCTTTTTTCTTTCCCCGGAGTGTTCCTCATTTTGATTCTTGCCATTTATTAATTTTCTTTTTATTGGGCATCTCAGAGATCTGTTACCATTCTGCTAGTGTGCTGCTCTGTCCCTTCATACATATATTCTCTGTTTCTGTGGAAAGACGTGCCTGAAGAGCAGCAAAACCTCTTGGTCTTCACTAGTGCTGGTCAGCAGAAAGACTAAACTGTGCCCATTTCCACCCAAGTCATTTCCCCCTCTCTGCCCTCCCGCCTGCTGCCTTTCCGTTGCTGATGCAATGTTAGATTTGTAAAAAACCCTGACTGCTATACTGGTTTTATCTTGAGGAACATCTAAATCACTTAGAAGTCTGTTGGCTGAACTCAATAAATAAATAGCAGAAAGCTCACTAGTAGCAGTGAGTTATGGCTTTGCTGTCACTGCTGCGCGGGGTTGTGTACAGCAGCTGCACTAACAGCAACCCCTCTATTAGCATATGGTTCTTTTAATCCAGTTCAGAAGAATTAAAGCAGTGTTCCCCACACTGGGAAGCGTGGTGGTTTATAAACTCTCCAGATTAAGTCCTGCCCAGGCAGCCTTTTGCTTCTGGTAAGTAGTCACCAGGGTTCGTTACTCACAAGGGCTTGTCCAAGACTGCTTGCAGAGATGCTCAACCCCAATCACCACTTTGATACAATGGAGAAAATCATCTGTTAGCATGAAAATCTCCAAGGAGCTGGAAAACCTAAAGTGAACCAGAAAATAGGCAATGCCCTCTCCTGCCAAGGAAGCTAGCCCAGCTTCATGAGAACAGTCAAGTCATGCCCGATGCTCCGAGCTTCGTTCCAAGTGCCTGTACATGTGTGTAGAGCCCTATAGATGCCAACATCACTGCAGATGTCTTTAAATCTGGAGCACGAGGTGAGCACAACACAGATTTATCCTTACTCTGAGAGTACAAGCAACTAGATCACATAGAAATAGGTATGATATCCATCCTAGCACATCCACTGCACATACTAACTGTACCACCTCTTTGCTTGTCATTCTGTACATGCCTTAATGTTACAGAGATCTATACTCATATATTGTGCCAAAAGTACACATGACATCTGTGATTAAAAGAAAAAAATAACGTAAAATTCCCTTGTCTTCTTTATACTCATTACAAACCCCTACTTTTTAGTTACCTACATTTTCAGTACGTTTTCTGTGCCACTGAACTTGTATTTTTTTTTCTCTTTTAAAAAATACTCTGAATTTTTGTCCTGCAAAAAAGCACACTAAGATATAAAACCCTATTTTTTTTTTTTTTTTAATCCATGGTAGCAGCATGACTCCATTCCCCTCCTCAACTTTTGACAAGGCTTACAGTTTTAGGTTCATTTACAAGGGGGTTGTATTACAGCCTTGTAAAAATATGTGCAATATTTCATTACATTCTAAACCAAAAGCAGGGAGAAAAAGACTT